>OX459113.1:51027872-51262370 GCA_949775065.1 Brachyopa scutellaris | reverse complement strand
AACACACTAATGAATAGAAAACAGATTTAACTGTTTCGCTTAACGAAACTATAAATGGATTTGGCTTTGGGAAACTGTATATAGGAACATGTATTCAATGTGAGTTTTGTGTCAAAAGACTTATTTAGATTCGAAATGTCATGCACGCAGTTTGCAATACTTTGACTCAATGACATTACTGGACACTTTTTGAAAGTTACTTCGCAATATCATTTAGGTATGCTGCACAGTTTCTTTCTACTGAAACATTTTCTTAAGTTTCAATTGTTCATCTATCATTCGATTCAGATAGAGTCGTTTATAACGCCTAAATAAAACCACTCTCTACAGTAATTTTTGTTTCCCTTTACTTTGATTTAAGTAAGCAGTAGAGTGCCAAGACGTTTGCATGTCATATGTTAATTTCTTGATGTTCCCCGAATCGATTCGGTCATTATTTATTTATTTTCGACTCCAGTATTCGTTTATTTTAGTCTTAAAATACAAACTAATACAAAATAATATATATATATATGAAGAATGACATGTACATATACGTAGGTACTTATAAAACAAATAAAAAGAAAAATTCGCTAAGCAGTAAATGCACGAAACCTCCGCAATATAAAAGTACTACGACAATTGATACAGGAACGATAATAAAAAAGTTACAGAAATGCGTAACGATTACACTAGCTTACAAAATTACATTGTTTTTTTTATTGTTGTTTGAATGAGACACATAATTTCTTGTAGATTATTTGACACTGAATCTAAATCTGCCAACAGAATTGCTCAAAGACGTCAGAATTTTGAGATATACCAATCTGAAAGTGCCAAAAACACGGTATTTGGGGATATTTGAAGCAGTTTTTTGAGAACAACTTTACGTTGAGCTCTATGTCAAAATGCCTCTCGGAAACAAAAATGTTGGCAATAGCATAAGAGCATAATATAATGTACTCGTATATAAAACAAAAAAATTCTTACTTAACTTAAGGGGGGAGTAACGTTAATTCGGACAAAAAAAGGCACATTTATCTGAATTTTTTTTGATGACACAGTTAAAATCTATTTATTCAAAGCACTGACACATTAAAGTATAACATTCGAAAAACTTTTGCGAAAAAAATCGGCTTATTCGTTAATGTAAATTAAAAAAATATAAACAAATTTGAAAAAAAAACTCTCCAGCGTTACCTCGTAAAATATATATTTCAAAGGTTTCAAATCGGTGTTTTGAAGTTATGATGGACAGACTTTGAAAACGTGAGTTGTGGGAAAAACGCTTTAAAGTTTTAAACACTAAAAATGTTGACTAAAACGTTCATAAGCGAGTTTTATCGGCTTTACTCACACTGAATCATCGATGCCAAGTATATAAAGGATGTCGCTATCATCGTTTGTACTTGTGTTGAAATTTCTATAAAGAAAGGTAGGGGGTAAGGTTAGGTTTTAAATAGAGAGCGAAGCAGCAGCAGCAGGTAACAATAGCGCGCTCGGACGCTGAGTCATGTATGAGGCACGGTTGCTTAAACCGATGTATTTCCGTTAGTTTTGCTCCGATTAATCTCAAATTTTCAAAATGCAAAAAAAAAGTTTAAAAACGTTACCCCGCCCTTAAGATGGATGTTTCGAACAGATTCTTAACTATGCAAAAACAATTGCCCTTTTTTAAAAAGACAATTGATGAAATTTTGTCTGACTATACCCCTATAACTCTCTCACTTTTTGAAAAAATCTGTTATTCTCTGTTGATGTTAACCTAATTAATTTATTGAATCAGTTTGGCTTTAGGTCTGGAATGTCAGCAGGAGGCGATGTTCTTAGGGTGTGTAGCCAGCTATAAGCAAGTTTAATCGAAGTACACGAGCAGCTTCAGCGGCACACCCATATGTATTAAAGCCTGCTTTCGGCCGAACAGTTAAATATAGGAGATCATTCTTTAACCACTGCATACGAATATGGAATAACTTGCCGTCCTCAATGTTTTCTGAAAACTATAAATTGCAGGGGTTCAAAATTAACGGGCATAGTCACCTCAATCTTTTTCCCGTCACTTCTAATCTCTAAATTTCGCCATACTCTTTCCCTTTACTCCATCACTGGGTTTTATAACCTTAAAAGACAAAGTCTTAAGTGGTGCAGAACACGGCGCTTTTCATAGAAATGATATAAGCGTTTGAAGCGTTGAGTCCTTGGTCCACCCCGGACTGTAGCGCCACCTAAGTAAGTAAGCAAGTTTGACAGGTTGATCATTAGCTATTACTATACAAGTAATATAGAGTTGGCAATACATATATAGGATATTCATGATTTAAAAGAATTCTTAAAAGATAGGGAACAAAAAGTTCCAGGGACGCTCATATCCTAAAAAAATGGCGTGTCCAAGAGCTCTTTACTTGGAACTCCTCTATTTTAAATTTATATTTATTCTATCAATAACACAGTGAACCACTTTTTTCGGGCCTAAGATTTGAGCATTGATCCTGAAAGTACTTACCAAAACTAGAAACTCTGCATCATTTGTTTTGCCAGATTGGCTGCCTAACGTATTTTATAGCCCCATGAATATTTTAGTTTAAACCTTATTTTGAGCACTTTCTCATGGTTATATCTTTGTTAACCGTAGGAATATTTTTTTTTGTCTTCATCAAATTATAGGTATTGATTAGGAAAAAAAATGTCCAAAACTAACTGACCCAAAAAAACTGCATCCAGGGCCTCAAAATCGTAAAAATGTAAATTTTTTTTACCATTCTTTCACATTTTTCTACCATTTTTGGCCTATAACTAGTACGTATTTGCAGTAACACCATCAAAACTCAGCACAAGCCTTTTCTTACATTTAGTTTATAAACAAAAAAAAACGTATTTTCTATATAAAATTACAGTGGACTCTCCCTAAGTCGAACCCTTTATAAGTCGAATTTCTCTCTAACTCGACGTTTTTCGACATATTTTATCATTCCCTTCAATTTTCCATACAAAACCTATTCTTTAAGTCAAACTCCCCCTAAGTTGTCACTCTCTCTAACTCGAACACATTCTCTCGATTATTGGCATCTTTATTCACCCCTTAAGTCGAATTTTGTTTAGCACGAAACCAAATAAAAATACATTACCCCTTTGGAAATCGTATTTGAGTATATAACTACAAACCACTAGTAACTACACACTTTAATATGCCATCATCGTCAGCTCGTCATGTTTCTCCCTATTCATATTCTTGGTACCTCCATACAAAGATACAGTTTTATTAAAGTTGCAACGCAAAAACAAAAAAAAACATTGTTATCCTTTTCTTTGTGTTGTTGGTTGCATTCAAAATAGGTTTTTCAATGGATCTATCTGCGTATATATATAAAAAGAACTTGTTTTAGTAAGATGCCAGCGGGAATTTCAAAATCAGTTAATTCTATGCAGTTCAACGGAGCTGATGCAGTCTTTATGTGCATGTTTGTAGCTATATCAATTAACAAAAAATGTAACTTACATGGATTATTGCGAAGTAAACTGTGTGGTCAAAAGTTTTGTTTATTGTTTGTAAGTACATTAACCTTTTTTTATCAAATAAACATTTTAAAACAAAAATAAATGTTTCTCTCTATTACTCGAATTTTTCCAAAACTCTCTTTAACTCGAACAAATCTGGGTATCCCGTGAAAATTTGACTTAGGGAGAGTCGACTGTAATTGAAACATAATTGTTACAATATATTTGTGGACAATGTGCCGTATACGTAATATTTTTTCTTCTTTTTTCATTGTTCGCTTTCTCTGAAGGTTTTTCTTTCTCTGGGCATTTTTACGATTTTGAGGCCCTGGATGCAGTTTTTTTGAGTCAGTTTGTTTTGCACTTTTTTTCGCCTAATCAATACCAATAATTTCCTGAGGACAGAAAAAAAAAATCCCTACGGTTAACCAAGATATAGCCATGAGAAAGTGCTCAAAATAAGGTTTTAGCCAAAATATTCATGGGGCTATAAAATACGTTAGGCAGCCAATCTGGCAAAACAAATGATGCAGAGTTTCTAGTTTTGGTAAGTACTTTCAGGATCAATGCTCAAATCTTAGGCCCGAGACGATGACCTGAAAAATGGCACACAGTGTAAGTAGCACATAATTGTATATCGACCGCATTTGCAGATAATATAGCTTTTACACAACAGTATCAGTTTTGAATGTATTCCTAAGATTGTACTGTTCTCGAGAATTAAGTTAGTTATTAGCATAATACTATTCATTAATAAAATTTAATTTGAAGTATTTTATAATTTTATACTTAAAGTTGTTTAAAAAAAATACCTTTCTTATGCTAAAAATACAGTTATTGTTACTAATTGCTTCCAAGAAAATTACCATAATAATAAATTAGCATAATATGAAAAAAGGAATGAGTTTAATTTTTTCTCAGATTCACTAGCATCAATTTGGTTGAATTCAAAGAACAAGGAAACATTGTATGTACACTACCGACCATAAGATTGGGATCACCATCTCTAATTTTGCATTTTTGCTGTCTTTGTATGTTAAAGATGATAAAAGACACCAAATCTATTTTTTTGTAAATATTTTTTTTATTACTTTTATTCATTAAGCATTTTGTTTTCGAAATCACTAACAAAATAATATATCCAAACCTTGTTTTCATCGAGGATTTTTTTTGAATTCGGAAGATAAGTATGTGTATTTGCAAAAGTATGAGAAATAAATATATTTTCTGAGCTGGAGAAATTTTTTTTTTTTTTGCAATGAATATGAATATTTTTTTTTTTTTTAATTTGGCCTGCATCAATCAGTGCAATTGGTTAGGCCTTAAGAAATATAGGGCATATACCGATATACCTTTAACCCAGGAAAGATTGTCTGCGTCCAAAATACGCATGCGCGAGCAAAATAACTTTTTCTAACTTTTGTGAATCATGGGATGGGCGTTCGTGATTTTCCAGCCAGTAGGTCTCCAGAGCAGAAAACTCACGTTTCATTGAGTTAAGTCTCATCAATTTTGAAATACTCACAACCATGTGAGTAAATTTTATACATGAGTGTCATTTTATACATCAACATATGATTATCTTTCTAGGGTTAGAGCAAATTTATAGTTAAGACTACATCCAAGATTTTTTTTTTGAAACTCATATTAACTTCCAAAAGTGGTCGCCGTGGCCGTGGTGGTTAGTGCGTTGGACTACTACGCATGCTGTCCGGGTTCAATCCCAGCTAAACACATTAAAGTTTTTTTCACTGTGCCACCTCTTTCGAATGTCTGAAAAGCAACCAAAGAGTATCATTTTTCATGAGAAGCTTCTCAACTCGCCGTTCGGAGTCGGCAAAAAACTGTGGGTCGCTTCCATTTCGTGGAAAAAATAACACGCACATACAAATAGTTGCGAGAAGCTATGTAGGCTTGGTTCTGTATAGGACTGCTGACGCCGTATATTTATTTTTATTTTATTTTCATTAACTTCCAAAACTCGAATAAAGTATAATATAAGATAAGAAAGTGATTCCAAACTTATGACCGGCAGTGTTTAGTTCATACATATACACTGACAAACCTCAAAATCTTGATTCTAATAAAAGGGTGCATGGTTTTGTTTGTTCTCTACCAAAATGTCTCTATTCTTTACGTATACATATATTTGAACGAAAGTGCATTGTTAATATAAGTAATTTTTTTTCGAAGGAAATCATTGTGACAACTGGAGTTCCTCAATGTAGTTAAATAGGACATTCATTATTTCTAACTTTTTTCAATTATCTCCCGTCGACTGTAAATAACTGCAATTTATATTATGCAGATGAAATAAGAATAAAAAAAGATCCATAACCTTAAATGATGGCTCTAGCGGGAGTCAGGGCAGCGAATACTGGACAAACCCTTTTTCGACAAACTTAAAGAGATATCCGAGGAAAGGAATGTTCAACGGATCATCTACTTACACTCCACTAATAAATATTTTAAGCAACATCCGAATAAACGGCTTATCTGAGGTTGTGTTATCAAAACGCCTGGCGAACATTTTGCGCTGTTTGGGTTTCTTTCAACAGAAACCGCCATTCTACATACTTTCATACCTACATGATGACATTGCGTATCATTTTCAAAACTTGTCTAAAGCCAATTCATCGTATTTTAAGGGGGGCAATCCCTTCAGAACGCTTTAAAATAGCTAGATTTTTAGCTGTGTTTTTAAAGGTGATAAAATAATTGAATTATTTTGAGGTTGTAACATCATTTTATTCGAATTATGAAAATGTAAAAACAATGGCGCAAATTCATAGTCAGCCTTTGATTAGGGTATAAAATCGATTCTATTTAAATCCGGTTTTAAATTTAAAACCATATTTTAAGTTTTATTATTCATAGACACATTTTTCCCATCCTCTAACGAGTTCCTACTTTAAAACGTATTTTAAATGTTTTTTGATCAAACAAACCCAAACGTAAACATAATCTGACAGAAATCTAATAAATTCACATAAAAAAATAATTTAAATTTCAAACTTCAAAATGGATTCAAAAATAGAAACGAAGGCAATTTCCGTTATTATTTTTAATTTAAAACAATTAGTTTTTATGCATGTATGTACATATGTTGATGTACATACATATATGTATATTTATTCCGATAAAACAAGACAGGGGACAGAATTGAGAATCGATGGAAAGGGAAATGCTACGGCAATTTGTGGAACGGCATTTTGGAAGTGGTGGAAAACAAAGGCAATGAGCTTAAGATGAAAATGTCAATGGATAGTAATTTGTGTAATTTGCTTATAGGAAAATATATATTTATATATCTTACTAACATTACACTGATTCTTCCAACAAAATGTACATGTATTGGAATTGGTAGCGCACGATTCGTTTGAGGTTATTTCATATCAAGGATATCAATAAAAAATTTAGCAGTGGTTTTGTCGAACCTATACCTCGAATAAAATTCTTTTTCATCTAACTCCTCAAATGGGTTCGATCGGGTGTTATATATTTTTGATTTTGTTATCAATTTAACATCTTCGAAAATTTGGAAATCACGATCCCCGGAATCATTTTAATAACTTTTTTTATTGAATGCTGAAAAAAGCTGTTTTTATTTACTTAAAATGACGTTTGACTCATTTTAAATTTAAAATGGCTTTCTAAGTTTAATGTGGACTTTATGACAACTATGAATACCAAAAAACCGGTTTTAGCTTAACTAGGTGATTAAATATTTTTAAAATCGGTTTTATCTGACTATGAATTTGCGCCAATTTTTTTTGTCACAAAATGGCGGCTCAGTTCAATTTCCTCTTCAGGTATCTTTGACGCGAAGTCCAAAAGTCCTGCATTTGTCAGTCTTTCCCTATTAATTTATCTTTTTACCAAAAAAAAAATTACTTTCTATTTCTGACACATGCATGGGAAGGATAAACCTATAAAATCATAAAAAAGTATAAAATTAAAAATTAGGTACGCTTTTTAATAAAATGTTCAGATTTTATTATGTTTTTTCGACATTTTTCATCCTAAAAAAGTATTGGGTCTATAACTTAATTCGTGCGGTTTGCTAACAGATGGCGTAACTTGTATTATTCAATTGTTATTATTCCATTGGAACATGCGTTGGAAAGCTACTGTCACTGTACGTCATTTCAGTATATGTCATTCATTTGAAGCGTAAACAACAATCATTTTTTTTCACTCAAATACACCCAGAGTCAAAAGTGAGTGTACACCCATCAGAAGAACGGTTTTTCCTTAAATACAACTTTACAGAAATAAGTAAAACCAGATATTGATACGTTAAATTAAAGCATTAAATATATGCTTTCAAATAATCTAGATTTGAATTTCTAAGAAACAAATGTAAAAGAAAAAAATATATTTTTTGTTTTAAAGCGCTTATAATATGAGTCAAAAGTGAGTGTACATTTGCTTGTATCAATAACTCTAACTCATAACGGTCCGTGTTTAGGATGAGAAATTCACGGAAAAGGGCTCGAATAGCGAAAATAAGTCATCTGTGATAATTTTAGGAGAGGGAATCAGTTGTGCAGTCGCTGCGTTAGAAGATAGGTGTTTTGTGGCAATGAGAACCGAGACATCATTGGAAACGCGAAAAATCGTGCTAGATTTGCGTGAAAATGGAAAAAGTCTACGCGAAATTGCTAAAATAGTAAATAGACACCATAATACGATAAAAAACATTTTAGACAGATACGAAATTTCTGGTACTTTAAAAAATGCCAAAATATCAGGACGACCGAAACGATTAACTGGACGCGAAACTCGGGAAATTGCAAAAGAAGTGAGAAAAAATCCGATGTCCAGTCAATGCTGCCAGATTGTGGGAAATTTCCCTTTTTGAGGGAATATTTTTACTCGAAAAGAGCTAAAAGGGAAAAAGGGATAATTTTTGTTTTCCAGAACAAAGAAAAGGGAATTTCAGTTTTTTGCAAACTTAACATTAATTTTCTTGTTCAACTTCAGGAAAACGATTTTTTTGCCAAGCTATACATTTTATTGAACGCATTTATTTTTTGCACTTGAATGCGTCCATGAACAACGCATGTTGTTAGTGAGGTACACACACGATACGACCGAACTGACAGACTTCGGATGGTCGGGTGGATGTCTGAAAGACCGATATCGTTAGCGTACACATTGTCCGACTTCACTTTGCAAGTGAATTTGAAAGGATTCGGACGTACTGAGAGCACCACTTATGATTGATACAATTTTAGAAGAACAAATCTAAGACAGAAAAGAAAGAAAGAGGAATCGAATTTGGGTACACGAATGGATGAAAAAGCGACCAACGTTATTTTTTTATGTTAATTTGTTAACAAAATTACAATATTGAATTCACCAGGCGAATTTTTTATATTTCCAATTTCTTTTTTTTTTCCAAAATTTAAAATTTCCATACACAGCCATTTTTAATTCTCCGACAACAACCACACCGCTTGAAATACATTTCAGAAATTCAATTCGCTCTATGTCGGACAGACAAGCGTAAACATTATCAGATATGTCCGTCCGACCACCAAAATATCAAAAAAAAAAAAAAAAAAATTGAAAACCATCTGACATTTTTGTCCGACCGGTCGTTTCTGGCGTACACATTGTCAGGTCGGACAGACCAAGTCTGTCAGATCGGTTGTATTCCGATTCCGCTGATCGGATTCGGGAAATGCAAAATTTAACTGCCGTATAGTCGCTTTGTCGATATATCTTTCCTAAACCCGGTAATGTCTGCAATAAGTTATTGAAATATTGTACTATTAATGTGCTAACACGTATGTATTGCAGGAAAAGGTACCTACGTTGTGAAGAAAATTTGCTGCCGTGTTGTTTGCGTGATTGTAATTTTCTGTTTTCTTTGCAAAATATGTGTGGGAAAATCGAAGGTACTTTTTCGAGTCAGGCGAGGGAAAAAAGGGATTTTTTTGGCACTGGCGTGGGAATTCGTGTGACAAAACACTGGCAGCACTGTGTCAAGTGCCGTGAAAACTGCCGAAAATATTTCCAGGAAGAAAACAAAAAATGTTAGTGCAAGCACAATTCGCCGTGCTTTGAATACAAGTGGCCTTCATGGTAGAGTTCCTAGAAAAAAACCTAGTGTATCTAAAGTCAATCTAAGAGGTTGAAATTCTCAAAAAAATATGAAAATGTTGATGACTCTTTCTGGAAAAGCATTCTGTTCAGTGACGAAAGCCAGTTCGAAATTTTTGGACAAAAAAGAAGACAACAAGTGTGGAGGGGTAAAAATAAAGAGCTGGAGTCTAAAAATATTACTTCCACAATAAAACATGGCGGGGGTTCAGTGATGGTTTGGGGATATATGGCGGCGTCTGGGGTCGGAAATCTAGCATTTATAGACTCCACAATGGATAAGAAAGGGTATATGAACATTTTGCAAGAAAATTTGAAAACAAGTGTGCAGAAATTAGGTCTTCCAAGAACGTGGGTCTTTCAACATGATAACAACCCCAAACATAAATTTTATCTTGTTCGAGAATGGCTGCTATACCATACCCCAAAACAATTGGATCATCCTCCCCAATCACCGGATCTGAATCCAATTGAACATTTGTGGGAACATTTAGACCGGCAGATACGTGGGCACCGTAGCGCAAGTGGTTAGTGCGTCGGACTACTGAGCCAGCGGTCTTGTGTTCGAATCCCGCCGCAAACACCTAAAAGTTTTTCACGGTGCCCACCTCTTTCGATTGTCTGACAAGCATCAAAGAGTATCATTTGTCACGATTGAGCTTCTCAACTCGCCGTTCGGAGTCGGCAAAAAACTGTAGGTCCCTTCCATTCATGCAAAAATATAACACGCACACACAAATGGTTGCGAGAAGCAGGCCCAGGTTCACCTCGAGCTGTAGCGCCAACTAAGTAAGTAAGATACGCAAACAGGAGATAACATCGGCAAAGTCCCTACGAGAAGCCTTAACAAGGGTATGGGCCCAAATTCCAGAAACCGTCACTAGAAATCTTATGGAATCTATGCCCCGGAGACTGAAAGCCGTTCTAAAGGCCAATGGAAAGCTTACGAGATATTAGTTACTAGATTTTCATTGCTTTAAAAGAAAATGTACACTCACTTTTGACTCGTATTTCAAGCTTATTTTTTGTTTAAATTAAATTAATTATTTTATGTTTATTTGTTATTAACCAATATATAGTCTATTTTGAAGTATATAATTGAAGCTTTGAATTGACTCATCAACCCTTAGTCTGGCTCGCTTCTGTAAATTTGTATTTACAAAACAATTTTCAAATAATGGGTGTACACTCACTTTTGACTCTGCGTGTATGTCGAACTTTGTGCCTGAAAAAGAGTTCTTCTTCAGTACTTTAATATGAAGAAAACTGCTGCCGAAAGTCATCGTATTTTGGTGGAAGTTTATGGTGAACCTGCGCTAGCTGAGCGAATGTGCCAAAAGTGGTTTGCACGATTTAAAAGTGGTGATTTTGAATTGGAAGACGATGAACGTCCTGGACAGCCAAAAAAGGGGGATCAGAAGGGTGTGCTGTATTATGAGCTGCTAGAACCGGGTGAAACCATCAATGGACAACGCTACCGAACACAATTAATCCGTTTGAAGAGAGCAGTAGCCGAAAAAACGCCCGGAATATGCGACCAGACACGAGGCAATAATTTTCCATCATGACAACGCTCGGCCCCACGTTGCTATTCCGGTTAAGAACTATTTGGAAAACAGTGGATGGGAAGTTTTACCCCACCCGCCTTATAGCCCAGACCTTGTCCCTTCTGACTACCATTTATTCCGGTCGATGCAGAACGCCCTCACTGAAATACGGTTCACTGAAATACGGTTCACATGGCTTGATTCATTCTTGGCTGCCAAGCCGGCGCATTTCTTTTGAGATGGGATTCACAAATTGCCAGAAAGATGGGAAAAAGTCATAGCTTCAGATGGGCAATACTTTGAATAATACTATTGAACATGTTTTTCGTTCAAATTTTGAAAAAAAAACCGCAAAAATTAAGTTATAGACCCGATAGTTTGTTTGAATGAAATCTTCAAAACTTCGGGTTTATCCTTCCTGTAATGATATAGAAAAAAGCCTCACAAAATTTCAGCCAAATCGATCAATAATTTTTTAAGTTTTTAATAATATTTAATATTTAAATTTTTCCTCGGGTCAATACATTATATTTTCGAAATATGAAACAAAAAAAAAAATCGATTTTTTTAAATTTCTAAAGGGATTGCCCCCCTTAAAAGGAAATACAAATCTACATATCCATCTTATTTACCTGTACTTTATTCGATGCAAGTTATCAATCTTAAGCACCAGGTTAGTTTATCCAAGTTCAGCAATTAAAGAACCCCTTAACTACGTGTTTTCCATTTTTTCGTGAATAAATTATTTGAAAGCCCTCAAATGATACATATGGATTTTTTGTTCATTTTTCGCTTTAATATTTCCAAACTAAACATTGAATCTGTAGAGAGTTCAAAGTACTTACGCTGCCCTTCTTGACTACACCTTGAAAACTTTTCTACTCACTTATATTTTATGTCATCTCTGGAGTTTGTTTTTTTTTAAAATAAAATCCAAACGACAGATGTATTCCCAGATGCGGGAAGTCGCTAAACATACAGTGGGTGATCAAATTATTACGGCCACTAGAAAGAATACGACTTTTTGAAAAAGAAACGCACATAACTTTTATGTTTTCTAATTTTTAGACACAATTTTTTTTTAAATTCGAAAGGACTTAAACTAACAAAAAAAAAAAAATAATTTATTAAGAAAGCGTACAGTAAAAATAAAAAAATTAATATTTTGTTACACCTCCTCTTGCAGCTATAACAGACTGAACCCTTTTTGGCACACTTTGAATGCATTTTAAACAATTATTTTTAATGTTTTCGATCCTATGCCATACATCAGTGAGGCGTTTTATCAGTTCTCACTTATTCCTTACTTTTTCCCTGCCTATTTCTCTTTTCATCAGTTTCCATAGCTTTTCACCCGAATATTCATTTTAAAAGAAAATAAATCTATTATTAAGGTTATATCTGGCACTTATTTGGACTTAATCGTGAAAATAAGTTATTTTTTAAGGTGGCCGTAATAATTTGATCACCCACTGTATTTCTCTTGGGGTCAAAGTTACCTCTTTATACTTGAAAAAAAATGTTTTCGTTATTTTTGGAAAGGCGATTGTTGTGGTAAACAATGGGGGCTGGGCTTAACAAATGTTGCTAATAACTTTTAATGAAATCAATAATCAACTACACTTCTCGTGTTATTTGTTTATTAGGCGCTTGAAAATTTATAATATTATAACATGAACATACAGACCAGGAAATGGCGGCTATTTACATTGGGGTACAATTGGCCGCTTTTATGGTATTTTGAATAACTTTTTTGCAACATATCGGGCAGTTTCTTGATGGTTATTTCTCTTTAGCTACTTTAGAGTTTGAGCTATTGTGATTTAATATAATCTATACTGCGACCCCAGAAGATACGTTTAGCAATTTCGATTGTTGTCTTGCTCTTGTATATCGGTTTTTTTTTTTGCATTTTTTGAATCGAATCAATCATACCACCACGTTCTCCGCCAACATTATACAGATTCCTAAAAGATGTATGTACATTCATTTCCAATTTAATAAGGCGTGCGTCATTTCATGGTTACTTTCCAACTATTATCATAAGCGTATGTATGTATCTTTATCGGAAAACTTCAGACTAATCGCGAAAACATTTTTTTAATCCTGTACACCACTTTTAGGAGGGTATTTCAATAGCTCTTCTAAGGACTACGGTATAGGTATAGGAGGTGTTTTTTTTTCTCGAAGGAACTAAGAATAAGCAGCTCCCAGATCACACCAATTTTTGTGAAAATCGCATTTATCTTGGAAAAGGGTGCTTATCATTTTTTTTATTAGTATCATTTTCTTGCGCCATAATATCACATATAAATTCACCATACAAAGTTTTTACCTAGGACTTCCAGTTTTCCTGGTATAAAGTTAATTGAAACACAAGAATCATTCAAAAACGAGCATTACCTTGCATGCTTTGTCCTCCATCAGACTAAATGCCAGGCTATTTAAAAAATCAGGCGAAAAAGTTTGCAGATTAGATTTTTTATACTCAAGCAGATAGACGTCTGGCTGGATGATCAAGTAAACCTAACATTCTAGTAAAAGAGCATTAAGTGATAGCAGCTGAAATAATATAATAAGAGGAAAGGTCACTTATAGCTCAATTTAATCTGAATCCGCAAATTTCCCCAGCTGATTCAACTTGCATCAAAAAGTACAGAAATCAGCCTTTCTGGCAATACATAACATACCGGGTGGCCTCGGGAGAACACAGTTAAAAGTTTAACACAAAACACGGAACCCAATTTTATTTGAATTGTTTGTCCCCCCACTTTCCTAGTGCCACCACTTGTACAGTACGCATATCATACCTAAAATAAAATATACAACGGAATTTTACCTTCTATTAATAGATCCATTCCAAAAAAAACTGTTTGCATTAACGAAAATAGATGAATAATAAAAAATCTTAACGGATCATTTTTTTTCTCGTTAATATTAGCTTTGGGTTGTTCTCAGCTAGCTTAAGTGGTTTTGGGTGAAAACTTTTACAATGAATTTTTCGACTTTTGGCCTACGGTGGAACCACTGTGCAATGAAGACAATATCGATATCACAGTTTACTAAGGCTGAATGATGATGACATATGCCGGTGATGCAGTGACGAAGAGGCTCATGAGGATACGGTCCATTTTCGGTGTCACTGCCAACTAAGAAATAGAAACCTGGGCGAAGACTTCTTCGAGCACATCGATGGGCTATCGAAGGGATCACAATCGGACCTACTTGAATTTGTTAGTGCGTCCAGATGGTTGGAACATAGACATTAATGGGTCCACATAGATCCAAGTGTGAAGAGGATGTGACCATTCTCATCAGCACGCAAAGCAATAGCTTTAAGCGAGTGTTAGATCCAGAAACGTAGTCAAATATCCAGTAGGTGTCCTATCGAAGGATGTAGTTGCCTACGGCGGCCTTTCTGATCCGATCAAATGCCGGACATTCACTAATGAAGTGATTAGCTGTCCCGTCATCCCCAAGACATATTTCGAAAAGGCCCGTTGAAGGGAGCGAAGCCTGTGACCTGTCCCGTGTGTGTTTTTCACTTCTATGTGGATGTCACAGCAATTAACTTCTATTCTCCTTGGGAGCAAACAAAGACGAAATACATTAAGGCCACAGTTATGCCTCAGCGTCACCTAAAATGTAGATAAGAGGACGAAGGTCTGCCGCCATGAGGCACGCTTTATTTCTGATAGGAGTGTTGACGCCTAGTTACAATTTTTTTCTTCTCGGACGTGTCTACTAACATTTTGGCCGGTGGTATATACTGATGTAGTGTTGTAGTAGCCAGCTTTTTTGTTTCCCGAGATACCACAGTGTTCTATCAGAGCAGATGTACTAGATCTAGATGAGATGAGAAACTATACAATCAGTTGCCCTATGACATACGAGTATTAAGAGTGCGTTATATCTTCTTAAATAAAGTTAAAAATTGGCTTTTTACAATGGATAGTTTAATGGTCAAAAATTTGCTAGTAAGTTTGATTTAATAAAGCATCATTCACATTTGTCTACAGATAAATTTATTGTAATAGATATTTCTCAAACAAAAAAAAAACAAAAAAACTTTACGTAACCCCAAACATCTTATTTGCTAGATATGTGAAAGGGTCATTCGGCACTAGTCATTTATGTACATGACTAAAGAATGACTCCATTTATTCTCTTATTTTCAAATAACTTAATGAACTAATGGAATAAAAAAAAAAAAAAAAAAAAAAAAAGTTTGCCCATCTATTTTTTGTTAAATGCAATGTTCGTGGTGTTAACGATAGCATAAATCTCTGCCTGGAAAATAGATGTGTACCCATAATTCGTTGACGTGATCACACTAAACACAGACGTGGATGGATCTGCTAAGTGAAAAAAGCTCGTGATAGGGAATGCTGCTAAGCCACGATGTTTCAAGCGTGTGAAATCACTTCCTGTATCCTACCGCTCAGATAAAAAATCGTGGACGACAACAGAACTATTTAATGAGTGGCTTTAACTTAAATTAAATGATAATATGGCAAAACAAAAACGCCAATTTTTACTATTTTAGGACAATTGCACTGTTCAACATCGAACTCCAGTTTTTCAATCCCAATATGTTATCTAAGCTACAGCCGTTAGAGCAAGGTTTTACCCAAATACTTTAAAACGTTCTGCCGCAAATAAGTTGTACCCCTGCTGCTGTACAACATTGACAATGGATTACACAAGTTTTTTTTTTTAATTTTCCTCAAATTCGCACATATCCCATCATTACCAGCCTGCCACACAGAAAATGGCCGAATGATCGTGTGGCCGCCATCAACCCTCGTTATTGTATGGAAAATATGAACATCAAAGCAGTGTTACCAATACTGAATTAAAGCAAATCGTTACAGCTTGTTCTGTGGTTTTTGTCAAAAAACATGGGGATTTTGTGCTTTGAAAACTAATAAATCAATTTGAACAGGTGAGGGTGTTGCCGCTTGATTTTTGTTTTTTTTTCCAGTCGCTTGTTTTCCTGGAGAAATCGTTAAAATGCAGTTAAACAATTATTCGGGTATTGTGCTTTCTATTGGAGGTTTATTTGCGCGCGATGAATGTTTGGTGCGGAAACGAATAGTGAGTAGGGAAATGAATAGTGAGTAGTTTTTTGGTTTTTATCTTGTATCTCGTAAGCTAATCTCTGCAACATTCTAAAATTTCATTAAAGTCGAGGTGGTGTCCACTTTGTAAACAATTATCTTTATTTCGTTCAGAAAATTGTGTTGTTTTTAAATCAGCAGATAATAAACCTACGGGTATTGCAACTAGACTGAGATGCAAATATCCTAACTTTCCTGTACTTACAATTTTTGTGGAACAGAGTATCTGGGTGCACGGCAGTGCACCGCCAAGTTCCACGCCGCACTACCAGTTACCCTTTACTCGAAGCGTTTCGCGGCTATTTACCTAGCCTTATAATTCAGCTTCCTAAGTTACTGGAAGGCTCATTTTCTGGCTGGGAGTAGAAGAGCGCTTTGTTCTGTATCTATTATGGTTTAAGAAATATTAAGCTCCAAAAATCGTCATTTTCGTAGCTGACACACGATCGTCAAAACCTATATGGTACTTTCAGGTTCCAGCAGACCTAGAGACTTGAAATTTGGGACATATGTAGCATTTATAGTGTGTATAAAGGAAACATTAAAACACTCTTATTTATTAACTTGCAAATTGTTTAAATAAATAAAAATAAATCACCGTGTATTATACACTATATACACTACAAAAGTGTGAAACTTTACCTACAAATACATACACAAATGCACATTATATTGACAACTAAAGATGAATGATGCTGTAAGCAATGGTTTTTTTTATCTTCGCTCGCCCTTTTTAGCCAGTTTTTCTTTTTCTTCGCACATTTTCTGCGCTAACGGACACATTTTGGTTTTGGAAAAGCGACTTTTGTATGGAAACGGTATTTTTTTCTGGTCCTGTTGTAATAGCTCGAACAATTTTTCATTGTGAAGTAGTTGAAAGCAATGGTTTTGGTCCAGATTTTACTGTTTTTACGCCACATCTACTTAATTTTTTTTGTAATTGCTTACAGTTCTAACTGAGATTCCTTATTGTGTTGAAATCTGGCGTTGGGATTACTCTCAGAACCACAATTGTTTGATTTCGGCCAACAAACCGTTAGAAATTGGTTTCATAAGGAATATTATCCTTTTTCGAATATAAAGTAAAAACCATAGTTAAATTATGAAAAAAAAATAACACATGCAGGTTATAACGACTTCAAATTCGATAAAAAGTCAATAATTTTTAAACCAAAGTTGAAAAAAATTCATCCTTAACACGCTTTTTAAAATTGGAATGCTAAACTCACATAACTGATCAAATCGACTTTAAACAATTTTCACTGCTGCACTAATAACGAATTATTGACTTTGAATGCACAGCACTGAAGCTGAAAAAGTTTTCTTTAAAATAAACCATATTGCTTTACATAATCACGCAGTAATGCAGAAAAAAAGGCGTTAGTTTGGCCCTCTCAGAAACATTTGATCGAACCTGTGAGTTACTGTATAATCTCTCTCCAAAAGTATTCATTTTCATATGGATTGGTTGGTATTGGTAATTGGTATGGACAAATGGCAAGCTGAGTTTGAGAGTGAGTTTATCGATGACAGTGATGCCTTTTGCACCGTTCTACTCTAGCTCAATAAAATTGGAGAGTTGCTTTACTCTGCCAATTTTCATTGCATATTCGTCCGCCTCCAGATGAACCCAAATTACTTTGTAGTGTGGGGATGGGGAGTGGATCTGGCAAAGTTGTCAAATTATTCACAGTTTTATATAATGAAAATTGTAGCTATCCAGAGGAAGTCAGTATACACGTAGAGTCAGATCAAACATTGTGCAGTATGTAGTCGAACACTGGAATGAGCCTAAGTCGAATCAATCAAGTGACAAATAATACGAAATAACTTGCCCTACAACATTTTTTCTTTCGTTCAAGATACGTTTTAAACAGTTTAATATTTGTTCTATTTTTTCATATCTATTATGTATGTAGATTTGTAGTATCACATTATGCAGTTACTCATATCTCATTACAATTGCAAATCATTTGGACCAATTTTTCACTGAGAATTCTAAGTGACAATTGTACTCATGATATTTGGCAAATACATATTCAGTACGACTGTACATAATGACCAAAAGAAAAAAAAAACACAATAAAATAAATGTATACTGATGGTTTTCGTTTTCTTACAAAATAAAAACACAAACAACGGTCCAGCTATTAATATGAAATTCTATAAAGTAAACGAATAAATAGTTTGTTCAACAAATGGCGCAATCGACCTTTGTCGCGTTGCGGGAGGAATAAGGGATTAAGAAGGGGATGGAAAATGAACTCTCTCCCATTGACATTGGTTTTCTTTCAACGAAAAATAGGAGCGGGAAATCATTCTTTGTAGGTCAATACGAATCGGCTTAAAATATAGAAAATTCAGAATGTTTTCATTTGAGTTTACCACGATATCTCGAAAAATAAAATCTCGAAAAAAAGAATCTCGAAAAAAAAAATCTCGAAAACAAAACTCTCGAAGAAAAAAAATCTCGAAACCAAAATCTCGAAAAAAAAATTTCGAACAGCAAAAATCTCGAAAAAAAAAATCTCGAATTGATATTAATTTTTGAGACAATGGTAACAATCCGTGCGCGCGAGTTTTTACCATTGTCTCAAAAAGTCCGTACAAATAAAGTACGGAGTGCACGAAAATGCAGCCCAAACGGTTTACACGGACGTGTGAAAGTGAAAAAAACGTGACAAAACGACAGAAGAAACTCAGGCTGCAGAAAAATACGTTGTGACTGAGTAAGGCTATCGTGGTCAAGTGATGATATGAAGGTGTATGGTCATGGAAGTTGTTGGTCAATGTGTGGAAGTTAAAGGGAGAATGTATGCCACTCAAAAAGCCAGCATCCTTGAACGAGGACTGCGGAAATGTCTGAATGAATAATTAATAAGAGAATTTAGGACGGGTTTTTCACCGGTCTTTGTTTCCTACATCTTCAAACTTGAATTTTTTTCTTATTTTTGTCATGGAACCCAATGAAAATCCAGCTTTTATAGAAATTTCACGGTATGTGCACTTAACATCAATAAGCACTTTGATTTTCTCTATTTTAGAGCGGCTTAGTTCTTTCATTTGATCTCGAAACAAAACAAACGTAAACAAGTTAGCAAATTCAAAAATAGTAAATTTTTTTACCTTTTACCGGGTTCAATATAACAATACGTACATAGAAATAAATAATATTTGAAAAAAAAAACTTCAATTTCTCCAAGTTTTACTATACTACGATCACACTCAATGCACAATTTACACAGTCTCAACTAATTGATCACATGCTTTCGAGAATAGATTTTCGAAATTGT
Organism: Brachyopa scutellaris; assembly: GCA_949775065.1. Classification (NCBI taxonomy): domain Eukaryota; kingdom Metazoa; phylum Arthropoda; class Insecta; order Diptera; family Syrphidae; genus Brachyopa; species Brachyopa scutellaris. The sequence continues at coordinate 51,242,825 of OX459113.1, read as the reverse complement.
CCGAAATCTAACGGCACATTTTTATTTTATTTTCGCATTCTTTATCTAGAACATCACTAACTATAATTCGTCAAAAATTCGTTGCATTAACATTTAGATTCAAAAAGTTACAACTAAAAGACCTCTCTCCTTTTCATCATGTGATCAAAAAGTTGAGTCACTGACAGCCTCACTGTATTCTAAAAAAAAAAAGCAAATGATTTTTTTTGTTAGGACTGCGTTTCTTTGGGCGTGGGACCACTGTGCAATGGGCAGAGAAAATGTGATAGGGGTCGATTCTCTTTCAGCAAGACGAGGAAAGCGCCGCGACGATTAAGAGGTGTCGTCCAGAGTAACGGACTTAATACAAAATACTAAATTTTCATAAAAAAAATTAAACAAAAACCTTAATTTTAAATAATATTGTAACATAACCTAATTCAAGTTTCATTTGACTGCAATGATTTTCAAGTAAGATTTATGATGTATGAATGTTATTTATTTTATAGAATTAAACTGTTTTTGTGAAGAAATATACACAAGTTTAAAGAATTATTTTACATCTTCAGTATTTTTCGTTTTTGTTAAATTTCAAGTTTTAATTTGCAACTTTCTAAACTAAAGTTTTTAGAAAACTAAAGTTTAGAAATGCATTATGTATATATTTACATATAACACAGTTCTATGGAATTTTTAAAAAAGTCGCTTGGTTCCATTTACTGAATTCTGATTTTCTTTTCTTTTTGTTGGTGTACAACAAAATTATACACTCCTTTGCGTTTCGAGAACTGAACTTAGTTTTTTGCCATTTCCAGTCTTCCATTGAAAAATAACTTAAAAAAAGTCATCGAAAATAATATGAAAATTCCCGCCAAGAAAACAAAAAAAAAAAAATTAATGAGAATGTAAATTACTACTCAGTCGTCAAAGGGATTGACTACCAACCATATAATTTGTGTTGAAAATGACCAGAGACCTGTTGTGGCACTATCGAACATTAATATCGAATCGTATAAACACCAAATACAAATAAAAAAAAAGTATTCTGTGAGTATTTTTCCCACTGGAATTCCTTAGTCAAACAAATGATTAAGCGTGGCTTTTAATTAAGGTAAACATAAATCAGGACGTGTAAATGAATCTGTTCGACCGACCTCTAAAAGTCATTGGGTAGACAAAATACTAAACCCCAAATTAGGTGCCCAATCACCATTCATTGTAGCAATCGATTGAATTAGAACTTGATTACAAGAGCAAAATGGTTTATTTGATGTTGAGTGCCACCTTCGATCTGAGAAAAACTTTATTGGAAAAAGATAATGAAAATTGTTATGAAGTACGAGTAATTTGAAATAAGATATTACGTATATAAGCCTGCTCAGTCGGCGATAATGCCTTTTGCTTTGTACGTCCGGTCTCATAACTTTAATTGTGGGGCAATATTATGTTACAGGACATCATGCGCACAAGTTTATCGAAAGTAATACACGTATGTGATAAAGTACAATCAGATAAGCAGAATTCTTTAAATCATTTCTCCTATCCAGAATCTCCACTGCTGCATTGTCCGCAATAATCCTTGTCGTTGCAAGTGTTCTGGTTCAATTTTAAGAACATACGCATAATGTAATTTTCTGACAGTACATTGATATGTACACCATAGACCTACATATGTGTATAAGTCGAACAATATACATAAGCTTAATAATTCAGGAGGAAACTAATTGTGCTCTTGTCCTCTTATCCTCTTATTTTCACTTATATTATTGAAAGATATTTTTATGCCGCGTATCGGCATGCTTTTTTTTAATCATTTGCTAAATATTGATTGTGAATGAAACTTTGAGTAAGTATTATTATTAAAGTCATCTAGCCATGTAGTGGTCATAGCCATGTTCCAATGGGCCTTTAACCGTTTGTTGACTGACGGCATTTATAAGTACCAGCATGTTTAACTTTAAACGAAATCCCTATAGGAACATATTTAGACAATAAGACCAAACAAGACTTCTAAGTATCATATAACCTCAATGAAAGTTTTTTTTTGTGTGTTTACCTTATTTTAGCCACAGATATAACGGTTTTTTGACAGCATATAAGAGAGACACTAGCTTCGGATAATGGACCACCTGATTTAACACCACGACCCGGAACGTCCACGGACTACGACCTAAGAATATGCACCTGAAATGTGCGTTCACTGGAAACTCTTGGTGCTTGAATTTGTCCTCACGCGGTACAAGGCAGATATTACCGCGATCCAGAAGATACGATGGATAGGATCAGGTATGCAAAAAAGGGAAAATTGCGACATTTATTACAGCTGTCACAGAAGACTGCACATGTTAGGATGCGGATTCGTCGTGGGAAATCGGCTACGTTCAAGAATAATTGAGTTTAAGCCGATCAGCGATCGCCTGGCTGTAATCCGCATCAAGGCAACATTCCAAAACATCAGCATAATATGTGCACACGCCCCTACCAACCAAGCTGAAGACTCTATCAAGGAGGAGTTTTATGACTCCTACGGAGCCTGTCCGGAGTATGATGTCAAAATCATACTCGGGACTTCAATGTTAAGATCGGTAAGATTCGGCGGATTAGTTGGAAAGTACAGCCTCCACGACACGACCACAGACAACGGCTTCCGGCTAATCGATTTTGCAGCAGCTCGTAATGCGGTGATAAGTAGCACTTGGTTTCCAAGACTACGAATCCACACAGCAACCTGGCGCTCTCCAGATGGTCGAACCGCCAACCAAATCGATCACGTGCTAATAGATGCGAGACACGCATCCAACATTCTGAATGTGCAAACCTTCAGAGGGGCAAACGTCGAGTCTGACCATTATCTTGTTGCAGCTAAATACAGAGCTCGACTATCCAACGAAAAAAAGCTGCGAACCGCCCAAAAAAAGAAATTCAATGTTGGAAGCCTTAGCACGAATGGAGCAGCCAGAGCCTACAGAGAGCGCCTGAGCGAGAGACTCTCCGCTGTGCATTCACCATCCACAAACGCCAACAATCTGTGGAACCAGTATCGCAACATCATCAAAGGAGTAGCAGAGACCACCATAGGCTACCAGCCACCACCCAAAAAAAGCCCTTGGTATGATGATGAATGCGTGCGTCGGAAAAAGGTGACAGAAAATGCACACGTGCAAGCGCTGCAGCGCAAAACAAGAGCAGCGAGAGAAGAGTATCGAGCCAAAAGAAGGGAAGAGAAGAAGATCCTGCTTAAGAAGAAAAGGGCCCACGCAGTCTCCCAGCTCAAGGATATCGAAGAGTCCCGCGATAGGAACAACATCCGGATGTTGTGTAGGAAAGCCAAGCAGTTGGCAGCAGGCTTCAAGCCCGGAACGCAGGCTCTCCGAAACAGTGAAGGAAACCTAGTCACCCAAGCGCAGGGAATAGTAGATGTGTTAAAGCAGTACTTTCACCAGCTACTTAATGGGCATCAGGTAGAGAGAGTGATAAGGCAAGAAGAGAACCCGCATCCAGTCAGTGAAGAATCCATCCCCCTTCTAATTTTGAAGAGGTCCGCTCAGCTATCAAAAAGCTGAAGAACAACAAGGCCGCCGGCTCTGATGGTCTACCTAACAGTCTAACAGTTCCTCCGAACTATTCCAAACATGCACCGGATTTCGGCAAGGAGATGCGCTGTCATGTGACTTCTTCAATCTTGTGCTGAAACAGATAGTGCGCAGGGCAGGTGTAAACACGGAAGGCACTATCTTTTACAAATCTGTCCAGCTACTGGGATACGCGGACGACATCGACATCATCGGTCGGTCCCAGCGCGCCGTCTTAGAGGCTTTTACGGCAATTGAAGAACAGGCGAAACGAGTCGGCCTTGAAATGAATGAGGACAAAACCAATTACATGTTGTCAACAAACAAAGAAACATCTGTCCACCGCCTAGGACAAAACGTCACTGTTGGCAACAGTAACTTCGAAGTGGTTAAGGAGTTTACCTACCTCGGAGTAAACATCAACTCCACGATTGACACCTTAGTGGAGATTCGACGAAGACTTACCCTAAGAAACTGCTGCTACTTCGGTTTGGCAAAACAAATGGGTTCAAAACTCTTAACTCGGAAGACAAAATGCATGCTCTACAAAACATTGATCCTGCCAGTTCTGCTGTATGGAGCCGAGTGTTGGACGATAAGCTGGAAAGCAGAGCAGATTTTGAATACTTTCGAGAGAAAAATAATTCGTCGGATATTTGGTCCCGTATGCGAGGAGGGCGAATGGAGGAGAAGATACAACCGCGAACTCTATGAGCTGTACCAAGATGTGGATGTAGTCCGAAAAGCCAAAACACGTCGACTACACTGGCTCGGTCACATCGAGCGAATGGACAACAATGCTCCAGGAAAGAGGATCATCGAATCACAGTGTTCAGGTTCGAGACGACAAGGAAGACCGAACCTCCGGTTTAAGGACTAAGCTACCACGGATGCCAGTGCGCTTGGTCTAGACGACTGGAAGCGGCGTGCCCTGGATCGAAGAGAGTGGAAGGCTGACGTGTCTCAGACAGAGACTCTTCGCGGGTCGGGAGCCCGTTAAGTAAGTAAGTATATTAGACTTTGAAGAAATTAATTTTAGTCGATTTCGGTACTAACAAACTAAATTGGTATTTTTACACAGTTTCGATCTTTAATTGTATTAAATGCTTATGTATTCGAAAGCAAAAAAAATAATGGTTAAATAAAAAAAAACTTAAATTTTTTTTTTTTTTTATAACTTTAGTTATAGCCTAACGGTACTTTGGAGACTGACCTTCATATTTCGTCCCTATAAGTCAGTGTTCTTCAAAATGTGGGTCGCGACCCCCTTGGGGGTCGCAAAGCAAATGATAGGGGGTCGCGAACTTGAAATCAGAAATAACAACATGAAGCTGTGATTCATAACGCAATTTTTCGTATTGTGATGCACAACATGACAAATGCGCAATATAATTACCGTTATGTGAATAATGAAAACTGTAGGATGCATACTATAGCGACAATTAACAAGATGCCCCAACGGTACAATATAGGTATGTAGGTCTGTTTGGTATTTTGTTATTTTTCGTAATATTACGTAAGATTTCATAAAATCACATGAATTCGTGTTTGTTAACCCAAAAAAATCACGACAAATCTCAAACAAGAGAGCCAAATGAGAGTGACAAACATTTATGGGACCGACTGTTTCCTGTCCCGATTAGGAGGTGTCCCAATTATAGAAGTTTGTATAAAAAATATAGAAAAACACAACTACTTATGAAAAAACTGCTATTTTTAATTAAAACAAGTATGGAACGCCCTATCTCGTTTACAAAATCATACCTTATTGAAATAAAACGACATTTATTTGCTTGATATCCTGCTTCGATTTAATAATTCGCTGGACCTGACTTTCGCTGATACTAAACTTTTCTGCGAGTGTGAAGTTTTTGTTCCTCGTGCAATTTAACGATCTTCACTTTATCGGCTTCTTTATACTGTTTACTCATCCTGGAAAGACAATCAAGCCAACTAATAAACCCCAAACAATCACTGAAAATCACGAAAAAATTTGAAGAATGTATTGTATCCACACATAAACAACTGCAACTGCACGGTACCAATATCTAATATTCAATGAAAATAAATAAACCGTTGCTCTGTTGTTTTTTGCTCCGATATAGTCACTCTTCTGTAAAAATATAACGGTTTAAGAATTTGTAGAATGAGATGCAGCTGCGAACATTTAGTGGAATTTTACTATCCCGATTAGAGAAGTCACAATTGCTTTTTTTCGGGTCTAGTGTCCCAATTGAGAGGTTCAACTCGAATTGTCCCGATTAGAGAAGTCATATTTCCTGACTTTTTTAATGGTTTGGCTCAATTATGGAGGTTCTAGGAAAGTTAATTTGAGTGTCCCAATTGAGAGGTGTCCCGATTACAGAGGGTACATTGTATGAAAACTTTTAGGGTTGGCAAATGGGTTGTCCCGATTGGGAGGTCGTCCCGATTACGGAGTGTCCCAATTAGGAGGTTTTACTGTAGTTGTAACTGAGCGTGCCAAAGATGTCAAACCAACCATTTGACAGTTTGTGAAACGTCATAAATCTTAATTTGTTAGTGAAAATTTTACAGGTTTAACTCAAAGTGTTACAACTCGTTTGGTTACTTTTGTGCAATTTTTCCACCCTTTGAAAGGATTTTACATACATATTTACTATTTGACAGGTTTGTCCAATTTGACCACAGAAAAGATACCAAAGAAACCTTATTCGTTGCAGTACAAGTTTGCAGGTTTGTTTTTTTTTTTTTTCTTTTTTCAATTTTAAAGGGGGTCGCTAAGTTGTTTTATGTGCTCAAGGGGGTCGTTATTCTGAAGAGTTTGAAAAACACTGCTATAAGTCATTGAAAAATTGAAAAATTAGTTTTCCTTCTTAAAATATCCCCAACAAAAAAATTCTTCAAAAAAATGGAGATTATAACTTTTTTTAATAGCTTGGTCAACAAAGGGTTAACTCAGCTAATCTCGCATCTGAGGACACTTGCGGACTGGCGAAGAAGGCAGATCAGGAAAAATGAGACCTGCTCATGGGAAACTATTACCTGCTTATGGGATGCGATGTAAACTCCCATCACACGCAATGGGGCAGCACGGACATCGACACCAGTGCAGATAGCTTTGAACACGCTAAACGTTTGGACGAAACAATGCGGACTGGGGGTCAACCCTCAGGAAACTGAACTAGTGCTGTTCACTAACAAAAGAGCGATACGAGCCTCCACGCTACCAACCATTGAGGGTACCCCCCTTAAGTTGTGCGAGAGCGCGAAATACTTAGGCCTCATACTAGACAGAAAACTAAACTGGAAACTCAACATTAAGGAAAGGGTAAAAAAGGCATCAGTTGCTTACTACATCTGCAGTAGATTCTTCGGGAAAAACTGGGGAAAAAGGGAAGAAATAGAGTAAGCTATACCGATGGTTATTTGTGTATTAACATGAATGACAATGGTTTACCCAAAAAATAGTGCATATGAGAAAAATGCGAATTATTTAAATAAGGAATTCTATTTTCGGGATAGAAAGTAAGGTGTTCGCTAATCGAGGAAGTAGACTTTCTATTTATGAAAGTTTCATCCAAATTTGTTGAGCCGTTAATGCGCGATTGAGCCACAAACATCCAAACTTTCACATTTGTACATTAGTAGGAAGGAAGTAGGATAATTTTTTCTGTCCACTGGAACTTCCGTACCGTAAAAAAGCAAAATTGAAAACTCCATAAACTCAACTTGTTCCGAATTCTCGGATGCGTATAAAAACACATACTACATACATACATACATATGTATATCCAGCGCGTGAATTTTTAACGAATGATTTCATCAGGAGCATATCAACTCTACGTGCACGTACGTTCACATAAAATCATCCTTTATTGTATATACATATGTATATATTAATCATCATATATTTATTTTTGTACTTTGGTAAAATTTTGGCAGCATTAAAAACAAACTTTTAAGGCATAAAAAGACATAATAGGTATATTATAAGTGCTTTGTAGACAAAGTCGTGAATTCCTTTAAAATTTCACCTTATGTGTTTAAATGAAAACACTCGACAAGCTTTGATATACAAAAATTATGGCTGGAGAGGAGATACTGTTTTAATTTTAATGTGAATAAGTTTGAAGATAGGGTAGGGAGAACGGTGATTATGTTTAATATTACTTACATATCTATGTATGTACATACCACATACATACGTATAATCGATTATTACTTAATTATAAAGATAACTTTCTTGCACTTCTTTCATTGCAAAAAATATTTAACGTCGTAGTAAATAAAACGAATTTATAAAAAAATATTTCGGGTAATCCCCATTTAGGCCTGAAGTTTTTGTACAATGAATATATTTAACGACTCGAACTACTTAATGATAAAACAACATCTTGATCTGTCTCTTTAAAGTTCATGATGTCGTTTTTATAGGAGACAAACGGTTGATGAGGTAGAGCTTATGACAAAATACCAAAAAATCACTCCGCTAAAACAGTGCACGATGGGGAAATCATAAGCGGGGCTGGGCATGATTCTTCATTGCATACCACTAGACTTGTTAATCAAAGGCTCAGCAGCGAAGCGAGCGTTTAGATTAAGCGATTCCGCAGACCAGGTAGATATTGACATGCAGCTATAGGAGATATCCAGAAACTGATAGGGAGATGCAACTTCTAACCGAGATTTCAGACTGCATAACTCCTCACTAGGATTACTGCCAAAGGCTGTTTCTTTCTTTTTTCTTTAGGTAGTGTTACAGTTAGCGGTGAGCCAGGGCCTGCTTCTCGCAACTATTATTGAATGAGTGGTATAATTTTGCACGAATGGTTTTTGCCATCTCCGAACGACGAATTGGAAAGCTCTTCATGACAAATAATACTCTAAGGCCCCGTTCAGACACGACAGAAACCGGGCCGTTACAACCGCGCGGTATGAACCGCTGAATATTGTAATGTGTTCAAATAGCTGCGGTGGTTTGCGGGCGGTTTACGAGCGCTTTGCGTGCGGTTGTGTACGAAACGCTCAATTCACTTCAAATATGGAAATCGAAGAAGCAATATGTGTGTTCATTTATGGTTGATTTATCGTTCACACACAAATTTTAAAAATCATTCAAACCGCGCGGTTCCCGCAAATCATACGCCCGAAAATAGAACCGCCCGAAAACCGAGCGGAAACCGCGCGGTTGTAGTTCTATTGCGTTATATGAGACTGTTCAGTTTATTTGCGGTTTCCGTGCGGTTTGAATGATTTTTAAAATTTTTATGATATTATGATTCGTTTATACATAATGTTTGAATGGTGTTTTAATACTTATGGATAGAACAGGAGGCGTTTAGCTATAGGTATACATATATGATAGCTAATATATCAAATGAAGATTCTCAAATAATTAAAGAATTTGGGCGCAAATTCTCTTAATTTGGGATATAATGTAACAAATAGCCCATGTGACAAGAGTAGTATAGATTCGCCGATTCTGGCACACAGGGAGCAGGGAGCCAGGAAGTGACGTCATCAAGAATAATAAACAAAGGGTTAAAATCATAAAAAACACGTGTTCTTATCGGGAATATCCATAAAAAAAGAGTGTTTATCGCATGTGGACAGGAAGTGACGTCATCAAGAATAATAAACAAAATGTTGAAAATGTATGTTTGAGAATACATATAACAAAATTGTTGGTAGATCACAGATCAATTTACATACATATCGATGATAAAGCTGACGTAATCAATACTGAGAGGGGAGCGATGGTGAGGGGGTCTACTCATCCAGATGAGATTGTTTATTTTGACTGTTGGCTGAAATGGGGAAGCGGGGGCAAAACGGAGTTTAATGCCCATCCAGAATCCAAGGTCATTGTTATGTTATCTTATATATGTGTGTATGTATAATATGTCATTAGAATCCAAGGTCATCGAAGATCCATGTTTGTTTATTTTGTTTGGTAGCATAACTGGTGGGGTAGCGGGGGCAAGCGGGGTTTATGATCAGATTGTTTATTTTAGTCGTTGGCTGAAATGGGTAGAGGGGGTAATACTCATCTAGATCAGATTGTTTATTCTGGTTGCTGATGAGAGGGGATGAACGGTTTCCAAGGTCTACTCATCCAGATCTGATAGGAGTGCTGACTACAATATTTTAAGGAAAATTATTTTGACGTAGAAATTGGTGGGGATATTCATGTTTCGTCATGTTTAAAAGTCTTGGTCTCTTTATCTTTCGATCATATTTTTTTTTTTTTGAACAATGATTAAAAGGGTGAATGATTTCCAAGGTCTACTCATGCAGATCAGATTGTTTATTCTGGCACCTGGGGGAACAATGATGAGAGGGGGTGAATGGCTTGCAGGGTATGGTTTCCTTGGTCTATTCATTTAGATCACATTGTTTATTCTGGCTGTTGGCTGAAATGGGTAGTGGGATATTCAAGATCAACATGTCATGGAATGTACTTATTTTATACATATGTATGTATGTACTTGATGTGTACCTATGCATATGTTTGTTTGTATTTCATAGTGTACTTAGTGTGTACTTAGTGTACTTAGTGTGTACTTAATGTGACAGAGCGAGAGGGAAGAAGTATATTTGTAGGCGGATGGGGAACAATGGTGAGAAGGGGGTGAATGGTTTCTCGGGTCTACTCGTTCAGATCAGATTGTTTATTTAAGCTGTTGGCTGAAATAGGTAGCAATGCTGACTATAATGTTTCAAGTAAAATTGTTTTTATTGGACGATGGAAGTAAAAAAAAACACTGAGCCAGAGCGAGAAGGAAGAAGTATATTTTTGGGCGGGAGGGAACAATGGTGAGAGGGGGTGAAGCGGGTCTACTCATCCAGATCAGATTGTTTATGTTCGCTATTGGAGGGGAAACAATGATTAGAGGGGGTGAACGGTTGCTAAGGTCTACTTATACAGTGGGGATATTCATGTTTCGACATTTTTAAAAGTATTGGTCTCTTTGTCTTTCGACCATATATTTTTTATGGAATTTGCTGACGGAGGGGAAACAATGATTAGAGGGGGGTGAACGGTTTTTAAGGTCTATTCATCCAGATCAGATTGTTTATTTTGGTTGTTAACTGAAATGGGTAGCAGGGCCAGTGGGATATTCAAGATCAACAAGTTATTGTTTCGGCTCATAATGTTCAAGCGTATGATCATATGGTATTCAAGGCCATTGTGTATGTATGTATATGTTTCTGCGCTTTCATAAAAAAAAACCGTTTGTATATCAAATAAAAAATAAAGGAATAGAGCAAGAGGTCGACACATCGCTGGTATCGAATTCAATCCATCCATTCGAATCATCATCATTATCATCAGAGACTAAGAAGAGATAAATAAATATTAAGTACCTATCAGAAGTTCAAAGAAGATAAAAAAAAAATGTTTATTGTGATATCGATATGTAAACAATGTTGGAGTGTTTCTCATTCATTCGTTTGTATGATGAGGATAGAAGATTTGTTGAACGTGTAGATAAAAAAAAAAATAATGGAACTTTTTTAAAAATAATTGTGTTTTATTTAAAATTAATCAAATCAATATATCCATCTTTTTCAGTAATAATTTTAAATTCTTCTTTTATAATTAGTCCAAATCAATAACCCTTCTTTATTGTTAGGCAAGCGAACAAGATATCCCACGCCTGTTGTTCTTAGGACAGTACACTCTAAGCATTTCTCTATTTCCATGATGCTGTTGCTGGTGACTGCGTATTATAATTTTCTGGGGATGAAATCCATTACATTAGAATTTTGTTTAGCTCCATTCTGATCCATTTTGACAAAGACAACTGATGTCAGTCTCCAATCAGGGATCTCTTCAATTTGTATAAAACCAGTTAGCTCATAATTTTTCAAATGCTGCCAGTATTCGTAGTATGAAAGTCGTTTAATCTTGTTCAGCTTATCAATTGCAACTTCTCCCGATGCTAATATATGATATTCGATTCGCGTAGCTCTTCAGCAATTAAATTTATCTCATTCTGGATCTGAAGGTTATTATTTCTAGCTTTTTGAGTTGCGATTAAAAGTCTTAGTCTATTCACGAGCACATTTGGATCATACCAATGAACATAATCGACAGGATTAGTAGAGTATATCATATCAGCTGAATATGCCTTACCAATTTTACTTTTTACTTTCCGCGATAAATTTTGAACTAAAGGTTGGATAATTTGCTTATATTTCTGCCCCTTATTACCTTTAACCTGTGAACTGCCATCATGGTATTTCATGTGTGCATTTGTTTTTTGCAGTATTTTCAGATATTGTTCCAAGTCTTCATTAGTGTATCGACCTTTTCGAGGATTTTTGCGTAAAATTAGCTCATGTAGGCCATCAGTTCCAGGGAAGACTTCATCGTCAATAACGAATTCATCTTGTTGGTTTATTTGAAAACTTGATGTACCTAATTTCAACGCATTCGATTGTAAATCAAGGTATGGCCCATAAATCTTGTCACGGTTTGAACTTGATAATAACAAACTGTTAAGTGGAGTACTCTGATCAAGGCTATTTGCAGATCTTCTAAATGGTACATCTCCTTCTTCTTCTTCTGTTTCCAATTGTGTTGATATTGAATCCACTGAGGAATATAAGTCAACGCTGTCTTTTGGAGATTTCATCTATTGAAGCGGTTCCTTCTGACGACTGACTTTTAAATTATAAGCGTCGTTGCGGTCCTCGTTCACTTGTATTCTCATTAATTTGATTAACTATTTCATCATTTTGTGCATTATCCGTTTTGACATTTACAATGATGAGAGAGGAAAAAATGCTGAGAGGGGTGAACCGTTTCCTGGGTATGGTTTTCAGGGTTTTCAGTGCTGACTACAATGTTTCAAGAAAAATTGTTTTTATTGGTCGATGGAAGTAAAAATCGTGTGACTGTAGAAATTCTGAGACATAGGGAGAGGAAAGATGTGCGAGTTTATATTTGTTGACTGAGGGGAAAGAACAATAGTGAGAGGGCGGTGAACGATATTCAAGGTCTTCTCATGCAGATCAGATTGGTTATTTAGGCTGTTGACTGAAATTAATAGAGGGGCTAGAGAGGGTAATACTCATAGAGAACAGATTAATTATTATGACTTGTTGGCTGAAATGGATAGCGGGGTTAGTTATTTCCAAGGTCTACTCATCGATATCGGATTGTTTATTTTGGCTGTTGGCTGAAATGGGTGAAGGGATATTCAAGATCGTTGTGTATATGTTTCTGCGCATGCATAATAAAACTGCGTATCAAATAAAAAATAGAGCAAGAGGTCAATACATCGTTCAATCATCGTCATTTATGCTGACAACAGATCGAACGTAGTTTATCGAAGGTGTGGCTCGTAAAATTTGGAATGATTTATCTGGTCGCCATAGGCCACTCTTGCTTACTTCATCCATTCGTATGTTCAGTAGTTTCTTGTTATAAACATATTTTGCTTAATCGACTATACTCATAGCTACGGTCTGTGCGGGGTCCTTATGGGAGTGCTTCGAATGTTCAGTTAGTTTCTTGTTATAAACAAATTTTGCTGATTCTTCAAATGATATGGTCCGTATGGTTCCCTCATACGAGGCTTCGAATGATAAGGCTATGGGTATCTTATGTATAAACAAATTTCTCCGATTCTCCTAGCTATGGTCCGTTTGAGTCCGTTATGCGAGTGCTTCGAGTGGTAGGGTTATGGGTATATTTTGTATAAACAAAATTTTGCTGATTCGACTATATTCCTAACTATGTATGGGTTCTCTCATATGAGTGCTTCGAATGATAAGGCTATAGGTATCTTATATATAAACAAATTTCTCCGATTCTCCTAGCTATGCGAGAGCTTCGAATGGTAAGGCTATAGGTATCTTTTGTATAAACACATTTTGCTGATTCGACTATATTCCTAGCTATGATCCGTATGGGTCCCTCTTGCGAGAGCTTCGAATGGTAAGGTTATGGGTATCTTTTGTATAAACAAAATTTTGCTGATTGGACTATATTCCTGGCTACGATCTGTATGGTCCCATATGCGAGTGCTTCGGATGGTATGGAATATTCATGCTTTGACATGTTTGAAAGTCTTGGTTTATTTATCTTTTTGACCATATCGTTTATTGAATTCGTTGTGGATCATATCAAATTTTTGCTGATTCTACTATATTCCTGGTTACGGTCCGTAGTGGTCCCTTATTCGAGTGCATTGAATGGTAAGGTTATGGGTATCTTTGATATAAACAAATTTTGCTGATTCGACTATATTCCTAGCTATGGTCCGTATAGGTCCCTCATATGAGTGCTTCGAATGGTAAGGTTATGCGTATCTTTTGTATAAACATATTTCGTTGATTCTTCTAGCTACGGTCTGTATTGGCCCCTAATACGAGTGCTTCGAAAGGTATGGAATATTAATGCGAAGTGTTGAAAAGTCTTGGTTTATTTATCTTTTTGACCATTTCGTTTATTGAATTCCCTGTGGATCATATTTCTAAATAACTCACACACACACACATTTGACAAAACTTTGCTAATACCAAATTTGTCACATTGAATAACAGTGTCCCATATCCTTATAAATACGGTCCAACCAGCAGACAATTTTTAGTAATACTTAGACATGCTGTTTATCAAAGCACAAATCGAAGATTATCTTCAATTAGCTGAGGCATTCTGCTGGGATTGGGAGTTTAAATTGTTAATAGATGCTATACGAACAATTAACAACGACGGAAACCCTTCCCTCAAAAGGGTCCAGTCAACAATTATGTTGACAATTGTTCTGGCGGATTTATTACACGAGGGCGGTTTCGACATCCATCCAATAAATCCCATATTGACTGATATACTAACCCTTAGGGGTTAAAAATTATTATCCATCGCTTAATTTTTTTTTTAAAAAATATTGTAACAATTATTAATAAAATATTATTTGTGTATACTTAAAAATTAATTTGTTTTCATTTTCATTTCATTTCGCTTTTGTTGTTGCTGATTGTTTATGCACTTTCCTTCAATATCAAAATCACCACTAGGTAATTGCTTAAATCCTTTACCAGGAGGCCCTTGAGGACCATCTTCTGACTTATAAGACCAATTGAAGCTTCTTCCGAACTTATCCACACTCATATTGCTTTTGTTGATGTGCTTACTTAGAACTTGGATTAATATATGATATTCGATTCACATAGCCCTTCAACAATTGAATTTATCTCATTCTGAAGATTATTATTGCCAGCTTGTTGAGATGCGATTAAAATTTTAATCTATCAACGAGATCATTTGAATCATACCAAGGAACATAATCGATGGGATTTTTAGAATAGCTCATATCAGATGAATTATTATTATTGTTGTATGCTTTTCCTATTTTCGCTATCACTTTCTGCATGAGTCGTTGAAGTAAAGGTTGAATAATATTTTTAAATTTATGTCCTCTACTACCTTTAACTTGTGAGGTTTTACCATTGTAATTTTTCAAGTGTGCTTATATTTTTTTTAAATCTTAAGATATTCATCCAAGTCTTTATTTTCATATCGATCTTTTTTTAGGGATTTTCCGAAAATTAATTCATAGAGCCCATCTGTTCCAATAAAGATTTCTTTATCAATAACGAAATCCTTTTGTTTGTTAATTGCAAAACTTGGTCTAATCAATTTTGTTGAATTTAACTGACTGTAAATCAAAGTATGGCCCATAAATCTTGTCACGATTTGAATCTGATGGCGATGGTCGGTTGAATGGTGTACTTTGATCAAAACTATCGGTGTCGAAATTTTCGGGCGTTCTCAATGAAGCATCTTTGTCCAATGGTTGAATGGTTGAGTCTGGAGATGAAAAGTCAAAACTCTCCATTAGAGCAGGTTCTACCTCTTCAAGTGAATTTTCGAATTCCAAGTGTCTTGACTTAAGGAAAAAAGAAATGCAATATTTGACCATTAAGAAGGATTTACGAATGAAAGATCTTCTTCAACGAATCTGACACTTTTTAAAACTACGTAGTGAATCATTACGAACTCGGTAGGCAAACTTAGGATCTTAGGATTCCATTCTACCTCGCTTAGCTAGTTTTAGCTTAAAGTCCTACTAAGTTGGTAGGGTTCAATATGTTAAAATTGATGATTGTCCTTTTAGAGTAACATCTGGTATTCCTTAAGGAGTCACCTCAAGTCATTATTATTTCTGTTGTTTATCACTAATCTACCACTAGTCGTCAAACATTGTAAGTACCTTTTTTTTTTTTTTTTTGAAATATTGATGTTTCAGTTTGTTTAGATCTAGTATATCTATTATATATCAATAACTTATAAATTCGAATCCTCTTACTAGAGTAACCTCTAAGAAAGAACCTATCAGTGCTGAAATAACAACTTATGTAGCTGTAGGTGGTAAAATAACACCTTACCTGTAGGTGCTGAAATAAGGACTAATCTGTGAGTACTTACCAGCCTAGGACATCTCCCATTATGATTATAAAATGGGAGATCGTTCCAAACAGGGCGGTTCCAAACAGGTTGGTTCCAATCAGATCAGTTCCAAACAGGTCGGTTCCAAACAGGTCGGTTCCAAACAGGTCGGTTCCAAACAGGTCGGTTCCAAACAGGTCGGTTCCAAACAGGTCGGTTCCAAACAGGTCGGTTGCTAACAGGTCGGTTGCAGATAGCGGTTAGCGGATAGCGGTTAGCAGATAGCAGTTAGTGGAGGCGCTCTTCCGACATGGTAGATCACAGATCAAGTTACATACATATCGATGATAGAGCTGACGTAATCGATGCTGAGAGGGGAACGATGGTGAGAGGGGGGTGAATGGTTTCCTGGGTATACTCATCCAGAATAGTTTGTTTATTTTGATTGTTAGCGGG
Organism: Brachyopa scutellaris; assembly: GCA_949775065.1. Lineage (NCBI taxonomy): Eukaryota > Metazoa > Arthropoda > Insecta > Diptera > Syrphidae > Brachyopa > Brachyopa scutellaris. The sequence continues at coordinate 51,226,433 of OX459113.1, read as the reverse complement.
ACTAGAGGCTTAAACTCATCCAGATCAGATCGTTTATTGTATTCTTAGTTCTTTTTGTCTCTTTTTATTCTTTTTGTCTCTTTTTATTTTCTTTTTTTTTATTCTTCTTGCCTCTTAATATCTTTATGTTTTCTTTATAAGTATAAAAAGAAAACCAATGTACACTAAATTAGACCAGTAGGATGATTTAATAAAATATTGACTTCTATTCTGGATGAGTATACCCAGGAAACCATTCACCCCCCTCTCACCATCGTTCCCCTCTCAGCATCGATTACGTCAGCTCTATCATCGATATGTATGTAACTTGATCTGTGATCTACCATGTCGGAAGAGCGCCTCCACTAACTGCTATCTGCTAACCGCTATCCGCTAACCGCTATCTGCAACCGACCTGTTAGCAACCGACCTGTTTGGAACCGACCTGTTTGGAACCGACCTGTTTGGAACCGACCTGTTTGGAACCGACCTGTTTGGAACCGACCTGTTTGGAACCGACCTGTTTGGAACTGATCTGATTGGAACCAACCTGTTTGGAACCGCCCTGTTTGGAACGATCTCCCATTTTATAATCATAATGGGAGATGTCCTAGGCTGGTAAGTACTCACAGATTAGTCCTTATTTCAGCACCTACAGGTAAGGTGTTATTTTACCACCTACAGCTACATAAGTTGTTATTTCAGCACTGATAGGTTCTTTCTTAGAGGTTACTCTAGTAAGAGGATTCGAATTTATAAGTTATTGATATATAATAGATATACTAGATCTAAACAAACTGAAACATCAATATTTCAAAAAAAAAAAAAAAAAAGGTACTTACAATGTTTGACGACTAGTGGTAGATTAGTGATAAACAACAGAAATAATAATGACTTGAGGTGACTCCTTAAGGAATACCAGATGTTACTCTAAAAGGACAATCATCAATTTTAACATATTGAACCCTACCAACTTAGTAGGACTTTAAGCTAAAACTAGCTAAGCGAGGTAGAATGGAATCCTAAGATCCTAAGTTTGCCTACCGAGTTCGTAATGATTCACTACGTAGTTTTAAAAAGTGTCAGATTCGTTGAAGAAGATCTTTCATTCGTAAATCCTTCTTAATGGTCAAATATTGCATTTCTTTTTTCCTTAAGTCAAGACACTTGGAATTCGAAAATTCACTTGAAGAGGTAGAACCTGCTCTAATGGAGAGTTTTGACTTTTCATCTCCAGACTCAACCATTCAACCATTGGACAAAGATGCTTCATTGAGAACGCCCGAAAATTTCGACACCGATAGTTTTGATCAAAGTACACCATTCAACCGACCATCGCCATCAGATTCAAATCGTGACAAGATTTATGGGCCATACTTTGATTTACAGTCAGTTAAATTCAACAAAATTGATTAGACCAAGTTTTGCAATTAACAAACAAAAGGATTTCGTTATTGATAAAGAAATCTTTATTGGAACAGATGGGCTCTATGAATTAATTTTCGGAAAATCCCTAAAAAAAGATCGATATGAAAATAAAGACTTGGATGAATATCTTAAGATTTAAAAAAAATATAAGCACACTTGAAAAATTACAATGGTAAAACCTCACAAGTTAAAGGTAGTAGAGGACATAAATTTAAAAATATTATTCAACCTTTACTTCAACGACTCATGCAGAAAGTGATAGCGAAAATAGGAAAAGCATACAACAATAATAATAATTCATCTGATATGAGCTATTCTAAAAATCCCATCGATTATGTTCCTTGGTATGATTCAAATGATCTCGTTGATAGATTAAAATTTTAATCGCATCTCAACAAGCTGGCAATAATAATCTTCAGAATGAGATAAATTCAATTGTTGAAGGGCTATGTGAATCGAATATCATATATTAATCCAAGTTCTAAGTAAGCACATCAACAAAAGCAATATGAGTGTGGATAAGTTCGGAAGAAGCTTCAATTGGTCTTATAAGTCAGAAGATGGTCCTCAAGGGCCTCCTGGTAAAGGATTTAAGCAATTACCTAGTGGTGATTTTGATATTGAAGGAAAGTGCATAAACAATCAGCAACAACAAAAGCGAAATGAAATGAAAATGAAAACAAATTAATTTTTAAGTATACACAAATAATATTTTATTAATAATTGTTACAATATTTTTTAAAAAAAAAATTAAGCGATGGATAATAATTTTTAACCCCTAAGGGTTAGTATATCAGTCAATATGGGATTTATTGGATGGATGTCGAAACCGCCCTCGTGTAATAAATCCGCCAGAACAATTGTCAACATAATTGTTGACTGGACCCTTTTGAGGGAAGGGTTTCCGTCGTTGTTAATTGTTCGTATAGCATCTATTAACAATTTAAACTCCCAATCCCAGCAGAATGCCTCAGCTAATTGAAGATAATCTTCGATTTGTGCTTTGATAAACAGCATGTCTAAGTATTACTAAAAATTGTCTGCTGGTTGGACCGTATTTATAAGGATATGGGACACTGTTATTCAATGTGACAAATTTGGTATTAGCAAAGTTTTGTCAAATGTGTGTGTGTGTGAGTTATTTAGAAATATGATCCACAGGGAATTCAATAAACGAAATGGTCAAAAAGATAAATAAACCAAGACTTTTCAACACTTCGCATTAATATTCCATACCTTTCGAAGCACTCGTATTAGGGGCCAATACAGACCGTAGCTAGAAGAATCAACGAAATATGTTTATACAAAAGATACGCATAACCTTACCATTCGAAGCACTCATATGAGGGACCTATACGGACCATAGCTAGGAATATAGTCGAATCAGCAAAATTTGTTTATATCAAAGATACCCATAACCTTACCATTCAATGCACTCGAATAAGGGACCACTACGGACCGTAACCAGGAATATAGTAGAATCAGCAAAAATTTGATATGATCCACAACGAATTCAATAAACGATATGGTCAAAAAGATAAATAAACCAAGACTTTCAAACATGTCAAAGCATGAATATTCCATACCATCCGAAGCACTCGCATATGGGACCATACAGATCGTAGCCAGGAATATAGTCCAATCAGCAAAATTTTGTTTATACAAAAGATACCCATAACCTTACCATTCGAAGCTCTCGCAAGAGGGACCCATACGGATCATAGCTAGGAATATAGTCGAATCAGCAAAATGTGTTTATACAAAAGATACCTATAGCCTTACCATTCGAAGCTCTCGCATAGCTAGGAGAATCGGAGAAATTTGTTTATATATAAGATACCTATAGCCTTATCATTCGAAGCACTCATATGAGAGAACCCATACATAGTTAGGAATATAGTCGAATCAGCAAAATGTGTTTATACAAAAGATACCTATAGCCTTACCATTCGAAGCTCTCGCATAGCTAGGAGAATCGGAGAAATTTGTTTATATATAAGATACCTATAGCCTTATCATTCGAAGCACTCATATGAGAGAACCCATACATAGTTAGGAATATAGTCGAATCAGCAAAATTTTGTTTATACAAAATATACCCATAACCCTACCACTCGAAGCACTCGCATAACGGACTCAAACGGACCATAGCTAGGAGAATCGGAGAAATTTGTTTATACATAAGATACCCATAGCCTTATCATTCGAAGCCTCGTATGAGGGAACCATACGGACCATATCATTTGAAGAATCAGCAAAATTTGTTTATAACAAGAAACTAACTGAACATTCGAAGCACTCCCATAAGGACCCCGCACAGACCGTAGCTATGAGTATAGTCGATTAAGCAAAATATGTTTATAACAAGAAACTACTGAACATACGAATGGATGAAGTAAGCAAGAGTGGCCTATGGCGACCAGATAAATCATTCCAAATTTTACGAGCCACACCTTCGATAAACTACGTTCGATCTGTTGTCAGCATAAATGACGATGATTGAACGATGTATTGACCTCTTGCTCTATTTTTTATTTGATACGCAGTTTTATTATGCATGCGCAGAAACATATACACAACGATCTTGAATATCCCTTCACCCATTTCAGCCAACAGCCAAAATAAACAATCCGATATCGATGAGTAGACCTTGGAAATAACTAACCCCGCTATCCATTTCAGCCAACAAGTCATAATAATTAATCTGTTCTCTATGAGTATTACCCTCTCTAGCCCCTCTATTAATTTCAGTCAACAGCCTAAATAACCAATCTGATCTGCATGAGAAGACCTTGAATATCGTTCACCGCCCTCTCACTATTGTTCTTTCCCCTCAGTCAACAAATATAAACTCGCACATCTTTCCTCTCCCTATGTCTCAGAATTTCTACAGTCACACGATTTTTACTTCCATCGACCAATAAAAACAATTTTTCTTGAAACATTGTAGTCAGCACTGAAAACCCTGAAAACCATACCCAGGAAACGGTTCACCCCTCTCAGCATTTTTTCCTCTCTCATCATTGTAAATGTCAAAACGGATAATGCACAAAATGATGAAATAGTTAATCAAATTAATGAGAATACAAGTGAACGAGGACCGCAACGACGCTTATAATTTAAAAGTCAGTCGTCAGAAGGAACCGCTTCAATAGATGAAATCTCCAAAAGACAGCGTTGACTTATATTCCTCAGTGGATTCAATATCAACACAATTGGAAACAGAAGAAGAAGAAGGAGATGTACCATTTAGAAGATCTGCAAATAGCCTTGATCAGAGTACTCCACTTAACAGTTTGTTATTATCAAGTTCAAACCGTGACAAGATTTATGGGCCATACCTTGATTTACAATCGAATGCGTTGAAATTAGGTACATCAAGTTTTCAAATAAACCAACAAGATGAATTCGTTATTGACGATGAAGTCTTCCCTGGAACTGATGGCCTACATGAGCTAATTTTACGCAAAAATCCTCGAAAAGGTCGATACACTAATGAAGACTTGGAACAATATCTGAAAATACTGCAAAAAACAAATGCACACATGAAATACCATGATGGCAGTTCACAGGTTAAAGGTAATAAGGGGCAGAAATATAAGCAAATTATCCAACCTTTAGTTCAAAATTTATCGCGGAAAGTAAAAAGTAAAATTGGTAAGGCATATTCAGCTGATATGATATACTCTACTAATCCTGTCGATTATGTTCATTGGTATGATCCAAATGTGCTCGTGAATAGACTAAGACTTTTAATCGCAACTCAAAAAGCTAGAAATAATAACCTTCAGATCCAGAATGAGATAAATTTAATTGCTGAAGAGCTACGCGAATCGAATATCATATATTAGCATCGGGAGAAGTTGCAATTGATAAGCTGAACAAGATTAAACGACTTTCATACTACGAATACTGGCAGCATTTGAAAAATTATGAGCTAACTGGTTTTATACAAATTGAAGAGATCCCTGATTGGAGACTGACATCAGTTGTCTTTGTCAAAATGGATCAGAATGGAGCTAAACAAAATTCTAATGTAATGGATTTCATCCCCAGAAAATTATAATACGCAGTCACCAGCAACAGCATCATGGAAATAGAGAAATGCTTAGAGTGTACTGTCCTAAGAACAACAGGCGTGGGATATCTTGTTCGCTTGCCTAACAATAAAGAAGGGTTATTGATTTGGACTAATTATAAAAGAAGAATTTAAAATTATTACTGAAAAAGATGGATATATTGATTTGATTAATTTTAAATAAAACACAATTATTTTTAAAAAAGTTCCATTATTTTTTTTTTTATCTACACGTTCAACAAATCTTCTATCCTCATCATACAAACGAATGAATGAGAAACACTCCAACATTGTTTACATATCGATATCACAATAAACATTTTTTTTTTATCTTCTTTGAACTTCTGATAGGTACTTAATATTTATTTATCTCTTCTTAGTCTCTGATGATAATGATGATGATTCGAATGGATGGATTGAATTCGATACCAGCGATGTGTCGACCTCTTGCTCTATTCCTTTATTTTTTATTTGATATACAAACGGTTTTTTTTTATGAAAGCGCAGAAACATATACATACATACACAATGGCCTTGAATACCATATGATCATACGCTTGAACATTATGAGCCGAAACAATAACTTGTTGATCTTGAATATCCCACTGGCCCTGCTACCCATTTCAGTTAACAACCAAAATAAACAATCTGATCTGGATGAATAGACCTTAAAAACCGTTCACCCCCCTCTAATCATTGTTTCCCCTCCGTCAGCAAATTCCATAAAAAATATATGGTCGAAAGACAAAGAGACCAATACTTTTAAAAATGTCGAAACATGAATATCCCCACTGTATAAGTAGACCTTAGCAACCGTTCACCCCCTCTAATCATTGTTTCCCCTCCAATAGCGAACATAAACAATCTGATCTGGATGAGTAGACCCGCTTCACCCCCTCTCACCATTGTTCCCTCCCGCCCAAAAATATACTTCTTCCTTCTCGCTCTGGCTCAGTGTTTTTTTTTACTTCCATCGTCCAATAAAAACAATTTTACTTGAAACATTATAGTCAGCATTGCTACCTATTTCAGCCAACAGCTTAAATAAACAATCTGATCTGAACGAGTAGACCCGAGAAACCATTCACCCCCTTCTCACCATTGTTCCCCATCCGCCTACAAATATACTTCTTCCCTCTCGCTCTGTCACATTAAGTACACACTAAGTACACTAAGTACACACTAAGTACACTATGAAATACAAACAAACATATGCATAGGTACACATCAAGTACATACATACATATGTATAAAATAAGTACATTCCATGACATGTTGATCTTGAATATCCCACTACCCATTTCAGCCAACAGCCAGAATAAACAATGTGATCTAAATGAATAGACCAAGGAAACCATACCCTGCAAGCCATTCACCCCCTCTCATCATTGTTCCCCCAGGTGCCAGAATAAACAATCTGATCTGCATGAGTAGACCTTGGAAATCATTCACCCTTTTAATCATTGTTCAAAAAAAAAAAAATATGATCGAAAGATAAAGAGACCAAGACTTTTAAACATGACGAAACATGAATATCCCCACCAATTTCTACGTCAAAATAATTTTCCTTAAAATATTGTAGTCAGCACTCCTATCAGATCTGGATGAGTAGACCTTGGAAACCGTTCATCCCCTCTCATCAGCAACCAGAATAAACAATCTGATCTAGATGAGTATTACCCCCTCTACCCATTTCAGCCAACGACTAAAATAAACAATCTGATCATAAACCCCGCTTGCCCCCGCTACCCCACCAGTTATGCTACCAAACAAAATAAACAAACATGGATCTTCGATGACCTTGGATTCTAATGACATATTATACATACACACATATATAAGATAACATAACAATGACCTTGGATTCTGGATGGGCATTAAACTCCGTTTTGCCCCCGCTTCCCCATTTCAGCCAACAGTCAAAATAAACAATCTCATCTGGATGAGTAGACCCCCTCACCATCGCTCCCCTCTCAGTATTGATTACGTCAGCTTTATCATCGATATGTATGTAAATTGATCTGTGATCTACCAACAATTTTGTTATATGTATTCTCAAACATACATTTTCAACATTTTGTTTATTATTCTTGATGACGTCACTTCCTGTCCACATGCGATAAACACTCTTTTTTTATGGATATTCCCGATAAGAACACGTGTTTTTTATGATTTTAACCCTTTGTTTATTATTCTTGATGACGTCACTTCCTGGCTCCCTGCTCCCTGTGTGCCAGAATCGGCGAATCTATACTACTGACAAGCTATCACGTAGTATTGGGTGTACCCAATACTGTCTTTTTCTTTTCTTTTTTAAGAGCAACCACTCACATTTTGTTTCTTCGATTTCCATATTTGAAGTGAAGTGAACGTTTCGTACACAACCGCACACAAACCGCTCGCAAACCGCCTGCAAACCGCCGCTGTCTGAGCACATTATAATATTCAGCGGTAGTGATGTAAAAAGTCGTTACTTCTGAGTATTTATACTCACTCGTTACTTTCGCCCAAGTAATCACTCAAAAGTAACGAATACTTTGTACTCATTGATACTTTTCGTCCCCTCTCTATTTTTCACTAGGTCGGTTCCGAGGGGGAAGTCATCAGTGTATTCAAGGAACTTTCAATATGAATTCAAAGTGAATTCGTGGGAATTCAAGGTGAATTCAAAGTGATTCACGTGGATTCACTTTTTTTAATCAATAGTGAATTCCGATGTGAATTCAGGAAATTCAGAAGAGTTTCAGTGTATTCAGAAGAATTCATTGCACAAAACCTGAAATCAAAACGTATTCACTTTTTATTTAGAGGAATTCATATAGTGAATTCAGTATTCATAATGAATTCAGTATTCATAATGAATTCAGTATTCACAATGAATTCAGTATTCAGTTGAATTCATGTGAATTCTGTATTCAAGAGACTTTTCAAAAAGATGATGACTGCCCCCTCGGTCGGTTCGGTACGAGTATTATATGATTTTTCTTCTTTTACTCTATGCAGTGCTCTATAACTCTATAGTCCTAGCACTTGTGTGCCCTTTATTTTGTTAATGTTTCTTATCAACTGAAGACTGAATTACATTATTAATTGAATTTATGTTGTTTTTTTTTCTTTAATTGCTATTAATGAAGTTTTTACTTTAATTGTTTCTGTTGCCCCTATTAAAAATAAATAAATTAACTTGAAGCACATACATATTTGCAACTTCATTTCATTATTGTCATTTAGCGAAGGTAGTACCTACTTGGTATATACTTAAAATTATTGGACACCGCTCCCTCATAAATAAAAAAATAACAAAAAAAAGTGTACATTCAACATCCATCTATTCGTCTCAGTAAACACTTTTGCCAAACATATTATATCTTGGTGGTTGCCTTATGTTATAAAATAACCGAATAAGAAATACATATACATACTCGTACATAGGTATACCGTATAGCGTATGGTATACCCCGTGGACATCAATTATCTCTTTCTGCTAAATAATGATGAATTTATCCTTTCCATTTGTCTCTTTCTTTTGCATTGCCGCGGTTATTTGTATTCGATGTGAGATTGAGTTATTCATTTGCTTAAGATAGTTGAGATCGAACGAGTGAGTGAGTACATAGAAGGTAATCAGTTACTGCGAGTACATTCATGTATTCGTTACTTTGTAACGAATGAATACATTTTTTACACCACTATTCAGCGGCTCAAACCGAGCGGTTTGAAACCGCACGATTTCCGCCCTGTCTGAACGTGGCCTTAAATACTTGTCAGACATTCGGAAGAGGTGGCTCCGTGAAAAGCACTTTTGGGTGTTTGCTGAACCCGGATAGCATGCGTAGTAGTAGTAGTATTTTTTTTTTATTTATTTTTTTATAACCTACAAACGCTAAAGGGGATATGAATTATAATATTAACACACAACGCGAGCACATGAAGAACAAGAACAAGAGACGAACAGATCGACGTTGTAATAGTAAACTCAGATGTTAGGTTTCAACGAACTCTATTGGGTGGTGTCCAGGATAACTGGAGAGTGGTGTATTATTGAAAGCTTTGCCATTGCTTATGATTCACAGAAGTTTTTTCCAGATGCTTCCTAATATAGTCTGTGCGATCAATTTCTTCAGCCATACCACCATCCTACTGCCAGTGTTATGCCTTCGCAGTTGGTTTTGATATTAGCTTCTGAAACTGATCAACTTATTTTTATTTCATGAAAAATAAATGTTTCGGCGACATCTGGATTTAAACCATGAACCTTCATCGTGACAAAGCGACGACGACTACCACTACGCCATGGCTACCCAGAAAAGTATGAGAAAAGTTACACATAGACAAAAATCCTCAATTCGATTAATCGCCAGACCTCGTGCCACATAGACCATATACAATATAAGAGAAATCCTTAAATAAAAAATATCCAAAATTGCTGATTCTAAGCCATTATAGAAGAATATATTTTATGTATGAAAATCCTGTGAAATGTGTGCACCAGCGACATCCTCGAATCAGGAATGAAAGGTGTCCTCATTCATGTTCGAATAGTCTAGCAGCTAGGCTCATACCTTAATCGGCCCATACACAGTACTCGGTATTGCGCAGTAATATTGACCGTGTAAGGGCTTTATTGCGCAATACTTTCGGTTTGCCCAGTATATTGTGGAATGTTAAAAAAATTTAATATTTGCTGGAACTTCTTCAATATATTGCGCAGTATACTGCGTCGTGTAAGGCGAGGTTCGGCTCTTATTTCGTTAAATAAATCTAGATTTATAGATCTAGATTTATCTAGCGCCCATGTGTTATGCGTTTTTTAAAAAATTCTTTTGTCCATTTTCGTAGTGACGGTTCTCTCTCGTCACAAAATAAAAATCCGACGCCAATGTACACTAAAAAATCACACAGCATGTCTTCATTCAGCAACGAACCGATACAGAATAATTTGCAGGAAGGCAATAATACTCGTATTTTGCAATAATATTGCATCGTGTTGATGACGACGCATTTTCACGCAATATTTTTGGCCCATATCTTGCGAAATAAAATAATTGCGTGGTGTAAGGGCCGCATTATTAACTCAAAATCAGTCCTGGGCTGATTTAACCCATTAGCGCTCAGAGTAATATTTTGGTCCCAATTTTGTTAATTTTTTAGTATTTTGTTACTTACCGATAGACAATTTAAGAAAAAATATTACAAAAAAAAAATATTGCAACAGAAGTTCCAAAACTGTGTGTCCTATAAATAGGACGCTGGGCAGATATGAGGTCTAAAATTTGGTACATATGTTAATAATTTTCAGTTACTTTAATTCTTTTTTCATTTTATTTGAGGAGTTTATGAATGCCTGTTGACCAAAAAAAACGAAATAAATGCCAGGCGAAGAATTAATTAATTGATAATTTGGTTAAAATTTAATTAAATAAAAACACAGTGAACAAATATAAATCAGAGTTCAGTATAAGAGACAAAACTTCTTCGTTCTAACTGCAGCAGCGATAATTATTTCTATTTGTCTGGTATCAAAAACTTGTGTAATAACCCAAACATTCATCTTAGCCATATCCTAAGCTCGGGTGAAGTGCACCAGTACCATTTTGCCCCACTTATTGCAGTATTGTATTTGGAGGCAAGTCATACATATTTATCAACTTCACACTTCTAAGGGTTGTACTGCTTTACCAACTGATGCTGAGGCAATTAATTCAATTCGTTTATTTTCTTTTTGTGAGTAGTGCGAGCAGTGACTTGCAGGTTCAATGTGATCAAAATTTGAAGGAGTTGTGATTAATCACTAATTGAACTATGAAAATCTCCTTTGAAACGTCAAACATGCGGTCAAAGAAACCACGATCGTTTTCTTCATTTCAGCAATTCATAATAATTGGACAGGATCTTAGCCTAGAGATTATCCGTTATCGTTTCCATATATAGGTCATTTCTTAGAATATATGGAAGCTAGAGAGCAAATTAGTTCTCTTCTAAACCTGAAATTCTCATCAGCTACAAAGTCTAAAGGCGGAGGTAAAACTGCAACACTTGCATCTTCGACTTTTGAATTACATTGAAGTAGCTCGAGCATATCGGCAATTTGGTCAACAGTCGGACCAACGATTTTTTTTTAAAGATGGGGGATGTGAATTGCAAAATGAATCAATAAAGGAAAAAGTAAGAACTACTCCATTAAACTCAACTATTCAGTTCAGAGTCCTTCGCATCACCTTCTGATTGCTACAGCTAAATAGTATTCTTTTTACCTGACTATGGCAAAGCCAAATGGAAGGGTTGTAAATCTCAATGGCTTTGTATGTATTTCATATGTGTCTAATGCTATATTACGTCACAGAAAATTTACCCTCAGACCTTAAAATTGAATATAATGTATGCTATATAGTTAGTTTAGCGAATATTTTACAATTATAATGCAACGAAACTGAAAAAAACGTATCAAAATTAACATTCAACCTACAACCATTTTTTTTTTTTTTTTTTGTAAAGCTATCATATCTGCCCAGCGTCATATTTTTAGGACACCTGATTGCAATCCTTTTTAGTTTCGTCCTGATTTTTATTTTTTTTTAATCTGACTACCCATTTTAATATATAATCAATGACTTATTTAAATCTGAAATTTCATCCATTTATATTGAAACCTTATATTTTTAAAGTTTTTTTCCCCAAAAAGTGTGTTGATGAAAACTAAAAAGCCGACGAACGGCTTTTTGGGGCTACGTAAAGCCCAAAGTCTATTGTGTATGGATAAGCCGGCTACGATTGAGGAATTGGAAGCCAACACTAGCCAAACATCACTCGCAATGCTCGAACGCGTTATCAAAAATTGGAACTTCAGAATGGACCATGTTAGCTGCAGTTACGGCCAACAAACATTTCAAAAAAAAGATTACCTACCTTCTAAAATTGAATTTTTAAATTATTTACTTCTTATTTTTGAAAAAATTACCTTTAAATTGATCACCCACTCCTAAAATGAGCATGGGCCAAATATGAAAGCATTTGATGGGTAATCATGCAAATAACGTGGCATATGTCCAAAGGTCGAATGCGTTGATGCATCGGATTTGGTTGAATCCACAAACACTTCGGGGTAACATAATTGTCGAAGATATATTTACATAGCTTTCGGCAGTTGTTCAACGATCAATTTTATAATCAAGTTCTAGATATACTTGATGTTGGCGGTCATTGTGTACATATGTTTATAAAATAAAATATAGCATCCCTAAATAGACATATACATATAGCTCGCTTCGTCGAAAACAGTCATTCTCGTGTCGTGGATAGCCAGCAGGCTCTGAAATCAATAGGATTAAACACAATAAAAACGCAGTCAAAAATGAGTCAACACAATGATAAACTATGTTGGCGTTGGGTACGGCAATAGAGAAGGGAGCGAAAAAGCAGACGAACAACGAACTAGCTAGAGTGGGATCCTCTATTAGTAACAGTACATCAGACGCGCCAATACCTCTATCAATTAAAACCTTATTTAACTCGATTGAAAATATGTTATTATAATTGAAAGAGACGATCGCCCTGTGGCTCGCAAGAAGCGACTGCTTCACATCTCGTAACTCGTTTATTATGGCCGAAACTATATCTCAATGAGAAATCAAATGTTCTCTCATTACACAGCCCTAACTCAACAATGAATTTAAGTCTTGCTATATTTATTTTGGCAAAATATTTTTTGTATTTTTATTTTGTTTGGCTTTCATTTTATCACATATTCAAATTTCGCGCAAAATTTTAACATGTGATAAAATGAAAGCCAAACAAATTAAAAATACAAAAAATATTTTGCCAAAATAAATATAGCAAGACCGGTTTTTAGCTTAGAAAAAACCTGGAAGCAAAAAATAAATAATAAACGATAGTTTTTGATTTCCTTTAAATCAATTTTCTATTAACAAAAAAATAAAATAAAAAATAAACAAATTCAATATATATAATCCTTATCTACACAAAATTAAACTCAAACTAAATAGTTTAATAGTTTAAATAGCATTGTACGAATTAACGGTTTGCCAGATAAGCAAAAGCAAAAACACCAAAAGAAGTAATGCGAGTTAATGTTACAGCGAGATGAACGCAAGACGAAATGACAATGTGTCACATGAGTTCTGCGAAATAAAGAAAATATATATTTAAACAGTCACGAGATAACAGTTTGCGAAATGAAAACATCGAATTGTAGGTTACCCGTATGTTATGTAACATCTAAATCTTGACATTGTCTACTATACAGTCCACCTTTTTTGTAAATTGCTTTTATTTAATTTTATTTTTTATTTGTACTCGATGCATTTGACACTAGTTCTTGTGACTACAGAATGCATCTATTTATTATAACTAATATTTTTGTAACGCAAAACACTTCATTCGATTTTAGCAAGTTATTTTTCTTATAATCTCTTATAGTTGGCTTATTTCTTTTTAATTTTTCTCAAGTTATTTAGAAATTGTTTTATCTATATAGCTATCTACTTATACTATGTAAATAAAAAAATAAATAAATAAATATTTGGCTTCAGCAGTCCTCGGTAGAACCAAGCCTAGCTTTCCGCAATCATTTGTGTGTGCGCGTTATATTTTTGCACGAATGAAAGGGACCTACAGTTTTCTGCCGTCTCCGAACGGCGAGTTGAGAAGCTTTACATGACAAATGATACTCTTGAATGCTTGTCAGGTATTCGGAAGAGGTGGGCACTGTGAAAAACTCTTTAGGTGTTCGCGGCGGGATTCGAACCCAAGACCGCTGGCTCAGTAGTCCGACGCACTAACCACTTGCAGTGCGGTGCCCACATTTTTTTAAATTATTTACTATGTAAATAATAATGTTAATACTGAAAATTAATGATTTGAAAAATAAATAAAAATTGAATTGAAAAAAAAGAACATAAGTTTGAACTACGCAATCCGAAGCACTTTTATATTGCTCATTGGCTTATTGAATACAGTGGAAGTCGCTCATAACGACCTCGCTTATTACGACCAGTGGCTTATAACGACCATTTTTCTTTCAGTTGGTTGGTTTCTTTATATTTTAAGCTATTCTACTGTCGGATATAACGTCGTCGGATATAACGTCGTCGTATATAACGACGGTTCGGATATAACGACCAATTTTCGAGAAAAAAGTATCGATTTCGTCCCTTATAACGACGAAGTGAGAGAAAATTTGGAAAAAATCACATACCCATTCACGTATATGCATATGTATGTATGTGTGTACGTTAATCTGAATATTTCTTGTTCATTCCAGTGATTTTACCCAATTTTTTAGTGTTTTTTTTTTTGCGCCGCCGATGATGATCGTTCTACATTTTGCAGCTGTGTATCGGTTGCATATTATTACTATCGCCAGGATAGCTGAACCTAGTTCTAGAGTTTTGTGTATTTATTTGAGTTAACGCATTTTACATAGTGATTATAGTAGGTTGTAAGATATTAGTTAGGAGTTTATTAATTTTATTTTCCTATGCAGCCATGAATTCTAGAAAACGTAGGAACTTTTCTGTAGAGGAAAAGGCAGCGATTTTCTTCCGTTTGGAGTCAGGTGATAAAATAGCGTAATAGCACCCGAGTTTGGAGTAATTTATTTCGTTAAACTTAAAAAAAAATAAATATCATTTATTCATGAACTCTGTATAATGTCCTTCATCATGTAAAAAAGAAATGAATTAATTGTCTCTGAGAATGTTTTTAAGTTTTCTCTGAATACTTATGGAGGGCAGTCGGATATAACGTCCGCCGGTTATAACGACCACATTTGCTCGGTCCCTTCACCGTCGTTATAAGCGACTTCCACTGTATTTAAATTAAATTTAAATAATGTTACAATTACAATTAAATTACATTTAAATAAATTACTTAGTAATTGGCAATTATCACTTAAGTACATTGTAACAATCAGGTGAATTAAGTAAATTGGAAAAAAAAAAAAACAACAAAATTCATATTTATGGCGCATTCATGTGGCATATCCATTAAGCTAAGTCTACATATTATGCGTATATACATATGGACATATGAATGTATTACACATATATAATTCAACATAGTCCTACGAAATTCGAATTTAAGGGCATACAGATAAGAAAAATAATCCGAATCCCCTGAATGGAAAGAATAAACGATCTAAGCAGCTTTTGGGCAACTTGTTCAGTCATTCACTAAATGTATCGTCGGGGAAATATTTAAATGCAAACAAAAAGTCTTTCGGTCTATCTCTACTTTACGCAATACACTTAGAACAAATACCACCATTAGCTTCAACGGATGCGAATAAAGTTAGATTTTTTGGATAAAACTGAGCAGTGTACCGTACATTTATCATTCATAATGCTCTTAATGTATTTTTTTTTTGTCATTTTGTTTTCATTATAATGATTTGGTTTTAATGATTTTTGCCAAGGTTTAAGTAGTATCTACCACCGACTATTAAAGACATCAGCCAGATATGCAAAACGAGTTGGAGTTTTACGAATTATTGGGTTACTAAAAGGATAAGCTCCCGTCTGAAACCTTGCTCTAAGAGAAGGGGATGTACTGTCTTCTATTCCCTTGTGCATGCCTTTTTTAAATATGAGGACACATTGAGTGCTGTAAATGTGCAATATTATCTGAAATTATGCTCCAACTCAGACCAAATTTAAGTAGTGTCATCTGCAGTCTTGTTGGAAAAACAACATACAAGTAACCAGAGACATTTCCAAATTCCATTATTTGATAGGATCCATAGAACTCTGTACAGTAGATATTCCTATTAAATCAAGTCAATTGAGAAGCAGTCACTTGGAAGGAAGATGTCCTTTAAATAGTTTGAAAATCATTTAAACACTTGGTTTGGAACTACGAGTGTGATGCCACAAGCACACAAATGTGGTTACAATGTGGTTACATCACTTGTGAAATTGTGATGTGGTATTAAAGAAAATTTGGAAACATAATAGAAGAAGGAACAATGAAAAAGCAATTGCCATCCGATTTTGACACCACAACCCCCATACACTCCATTAGATTTTGATGATTTTCAGATGAGAGCTTCTACTGTATATGCCAGACCAAAATCACAAACAATAAACCCCGTTCAGTGGCTCTTAAGATCAAAGACAGGACGGTTGATAGGGGACAGTGAAGTAGACCGAAGGACAAGTACGTACGCATGGTACCAAAAAACAAATTTGTTACTTATTTGTCTACAAATCGTAGACGTCGTCTTAACTATCGATACAGTAAAGATAAAGATAAAGTATCCGATGCCGTTAAGGTTTGGGATTACGAGAACTTCATTGCAATGGCGTTACCATACCTGATACAGAAAGAAAATTGTAATGGAAAACTAAATAATTCATAAGTTCATCTGCATAAACAGAAAACCGATTTCTTTATCCAATCAGGATTGACCTACAAGCTTAACTTCGGTTAACTTTAGCCCAAAATCGTCATTTCTGATTCATTTTCAAAACACCCTCAAAATAAGACACTTGTGCTTTGTTGCCAGCTTATGATAAGGATTACCGTATAACTTGCTTACATTAGTTTTTTAGTAATAATGAACAATAAGCGGAACGAAATGAATATGAAATGTTTTATTATTATATATTATTAATATTTTCTTTTTAATATCATTTACTCACGATAAAGGACAAGAAAAACAGAGAGGCAAATCAGATGTTAGGTTTCAACATACTCTATTGGGTGGTGTCCAGGAAAAATGGAAGGTTATGTATTTTAAAGTTTGTCGTTGCATATGATACACAGTTTTTTCCTGATGTTTCTTTCGTTGCTTTGTACTGGGAGCACTTATACTTCTTATTAGAGTGTTGAGCATTGTCGGGCGTGAAAAAAAGCCTACGTAAGTCAAAATCTTAATGGATGCTATTTGTATTCTATTTATCATGTCACAAACCAAGGCTAGGATCAGCCCTTAAGGTGCTGTTAAGGGCAATATACTCTCACACTATCTGGTCTCAGGTGGACCAGTCTGAGAAACTGTATCATGGCCAAATAACAACAGGTACAAAACAAATGAGCTGCTACAAAGAACTAGCGTGGCACTGGTTAATAGGGGACAATGCAGACAAACTAGCGATCCTTCATAGCAATTTGCTTCTAAGTTGCAACGATGAAAATGAAAAAGTCGCCTTTTCTAGCGAGAGCCAGGCAATGTTTACTTCCCAGCAGGAAAAGGTCATCTATTGGAATCGAACAGGGAATCAATCGCTAGTATAGAATATTGATTCCAGAATTCATAATTCTTAACACAGACTATGTCCTAGGAAAATAATCGATTACCTGAAAGTGTTCTAAGAATGCATTATAGAATTCATTCTTTGTAATGTATTATATAATTCATGCATTTATAATTAGTTACATAATGCATTTCTCCGACATAAATTAAAGAAATGTATTCAGCTTTAAATGAAAAGTATACACTGTTTCGTTTTAAAATATTTTATTACAAAAAATTCTAGGATACAATTAAAAAGGAATTTAAATACAAAAAAAAAATATTATTAATAAAATAAAGCACACACAAAGCACAAAGTTTTTTTTTTTTTGTTAATTGTCTTCGCCAATCCGTTTAGAATACATTTCTAACTTTTTCACTCCTCGCTGTCACGCGTTGCAACACAAAATAAGTTTTTCATGCGTTTTTAAATATAAAACGCGAAATTTGTGAGCGACATGAAGGCGCCGACAGACAACACTGTAACCGAAAAATCGTTAAATTCAAAAACACTACATTACATTTTCTGCAGATGTGGGAATCTACGTGGCAAACAATGTGCTTTGTTATTATATGATATTACCACGTCGATTCTTTTGGAATGCATTTTATTTCTCACCTTTAATAACTAATTATGTATTCGATTCTCCAAGTAATACATTCCGTACTTTCCTGCAGGGTTGGCAAACATTTCTTCGACTACCTTAAAGAGATTTCCGGAGAAGAGGACTGGAGAACTGATTCTCTTCTTAAACTCCACGGGGTGGATATAAATATCTCAAACTATATCCGAATAAACGGGAGGTTGTGGTATCAAAACAGCGCCACTCTGGTTTCATCGAAACCACCACCCTAACCTACACATCCCTTCATTTTATAGTTTATTTGCTACCGTTCCTTTCTTACCGATACCAATGACAATAAAACAATCTCTTGGCATTGTAGACGTATTCAATTCATCTGTCCCTATTCGCGACATCCCTCTTTTAAAAACGCTTTCAATAGGCGCTAAACTGAAAGAAACAGCTTCACCACAATTGGGTAACAAAACAGAATAGACCAATGGTGCTGGAATGTGTATGGATCTAGAACTACCGATAGAGCAAATACTATTAGAACTAAGAAAAGACCAGTCTTAAAGAGTGTTATTTGACTTCAAAAACATTTTCGACTCGTTTGGAGCCGACAAAAATGTGAAGGCCCCTTGCATTCACTCGAAAAATAAAAAAATGCATGTAAATAATCTAGACGCACCTTGGTATCACAATGGGCCTCTATAGGCCTAAGTGTGCTGGTACTTGTTACTGGCAGCCACTGCTACCTAACCTAATCTAGACGCAGGCTGTAATGACAACCAAAAAAGCACGATCTAGGATCACCACAACAGCTGAAGACGGAAGATGGCAACAACCAGTAAGAAACGTCGTTCTGCCAGAAATAGTGGGTGGATGTGGCATAGTAGTAGTCGTCGTCGCTTGTCACCCTAGAAGTTCACGCTTCAAACCAAGATGTCTCCGAAACATTTATTTCTCACGAAATGAAAATAAGCTCATTAGTTTCAGAAGTTAATGTCAAAACCTACTGCGAAGGCAGTAAGGTGGTGATGCAGGTGGAGAATTTGATCGCACAAACAATAAAAAGAAACAGCTGGAAAAAACTTCTGTGAATCATAAGCAAGGACAAAACTTTCAATAATATACAACTCTCCAGTTATCCTGGACAAAACCCATAGATTTAGTTAAAACTTAACATCTGAGTTTCCTCTCACTATGCTGATATGTTTGTCTTTCGTTCTTGTCCTTCATGTGCTCGTGTTGTGTGTAAGCATTTTAAGGGTATTCATATCCCTTTTAGCGTGTGTGAACTATGTTATGTTAAAAAAAAAACTGAATCTGGAGCGAGTGAAATCCGTCAGAGTTCCCACCGCCAAACGTAGGCTTTAAGAGCCGAAATTTCATGCACAAAGGCTTTAAGAAAGCCATTATCAAATAAGAAGAAGGAAGCGATTGATTGAAACACCGAAAATAGAAACTAGAAGACTTTAAAAATGTTATGTGGAGTACGAGTCCATGTATTCCGTTCGAATTTGACCAATATTTGGGGCCTTCTGTGAAACAAGGTGGATGTTCGAAAATGGTGCGGGGCTGTGGTGGGCATATATTACGGTCGGACCCGGTTAAATGAAATGAGGAAAAATCTTGGTTTTTATTATTAACCGGGTTTTAATTTAAGCGGACTTTGGATAACTGAAATAAGATGATTAAACGCTCAGTACACGTATCTAAGGTAGTATATTGCGCATCTGTCAAAAAAATTCATAGCAAAAATGGTGGACATCTGTGACCCCTTTCTATGCGATTTATCTCAAATTCATTGTTTTCCTAGTATATCTTATCATTTCTTAATAAAATAACATAGTTTTTTTAAAAAAAAAACACGATTTATTCGTTTATCTTTTCCTTTTTCTTGAATTTTCTGCAGTTATTTTTCAGATATTTCACTCGGTCAAATTTTTTCATCACAGGTCTTTTTATTATTGTTCACGCATTATTCGTACACAACGCATTTTGCAAATTTTCGACAAAAAAATTAATTAAATAATATTCAAAAAATTAAAAAAAAACGAAAATTACATGCAAATAAAGTTCGCGGGGGTCACAGTTGGCGGCCATATATAGCATGGCAAATAGGTGCATCAAGTGCTTAAATACGCATGAGCCTGGTAGATGTCAGGTACAAAAGGAAGCAAAAAAATAGGAGTTGTTTTGTGTCCTTTGCCAAAAAAGTGGTCACCGCGCTTCATGGAAAAATATAGGGTAATGTCAGAGCGACTTAAGAGGCGAAAAAGGGGTGTGCAACTGAGTACTTCCCAAAAAGTCAGCAAGGTAGAAAACTATGTTCGGGAGGGTATATCCTTCGCAAACATCCTTCGTTTTTCACATAAATGACTACTACAAACCAATTAATTTTGTCATGGGAAATCGTTTTTCGGTTAATAGCTAGGTAGACCAACTATTCTGCATTTGGGTCGTGCTGGATCCGGAGCTACAACTAGCAGCACAGCAAACGATAAATTACAAATTCAAGTAAACAATCTTGCCATTATCTCTCTGCCTCTAAGGGATAATGGTTGTCTGTATCTGATATCGGCGTACGCTCCGCCAACATCCGGTAGTCAATTTAACTGCGAAATCGAAAAATTGTTCGAAAAACTAGGATTAGATAGTTTAAATAACTATTTCATCTTAGCCGGGGATCTTAACGCGAAAAATCCGGCCTGGTTGGACACGGTGGCGAATGGAAGAGGCAGATTTCTGCATCGCTTTATCGAAGACAACCAGGTCGAGTATAAAATGAAATTATATAGCCCGGTTACACCAAGTTTTCCGTCCGGAAATTCATATCTGGATCTTTGCATCGCGGACGCTCGATTGCAAACAGACACGATCCACAGTAACAAAATTCCATTACAACCGTATGATAGCAATCATCATGCCATAGAAATACTAATGAAATTTGTTGACGACTTTGACATCTTTCCATTAATTAAGTTTTCAAAATTACAATTTCATACGGACAGACCGACGAAATTCAGTTCAAGGTGGTGGTACGGCGATACTCGTTCGTAAGCCCCTTCGCTGCTCTATAATCGACAAAAGTGATATTCGAAACTTTGGTTGCCTTGAAACAACCATTATCTCTCTGCCTCTATGGGATAATGGTTGTCTGTATCTGATATCGGCGTACGCTCCGCCAACATCCGGTAGTCAATTTAACTGCGAAATCGAAAAACTGTTCGAAAAACTAGGATTAGATAGTTTAAATAACTATTTCATCTTAGCCGGGGATCTTAACTCGAAAAAACCGGCCTGGTTGGACACGGTGGCGAACGGAAGAGGCAGATTTCTGCATCGCTTTATCGAAGGCAACCAGGTCGAGTGTAAAATGAAATTATATAGCCCGGTTACACCAAGTTTTCCGTCCGGAAATTCATATCTGGATCTTTGCATCGCGGACGCTCGATTGCAAACAGACACGATCCACAATAACAAAATTCCATTACAACCGTATGATAGCAATCATCATGCCATGGAAATACTAATGAAATTTGCTGACGACTCTGAGTTTAGCTTCGCAACGTGGCACGAGGTTCCTAAATTGAATTTTAGGCAGACCGATTGGTGCCGTTTCCAACGCTCTACTCCGCACTACCTCTTCTAGTATTCCTAGCAATATTAATTCATCTTACGAGGAGTGCGATTCTTATATCGGGAACTTGAACACAGGCTATAGAGTCGGAAGTTCCGAAAATTAAATCACAAAACAGCATAGAATGTTATCTAAACCGTGGCATAAAAACACTACAAACACACAAGAGCTTTTTAATCATTCAAATAAATCGAATACATCGTCAGTTTCAAGACGTATCGCACAATTTGGAGCTTCTAAGGTTGAAATCCCTCCTGAGGAATGTGAAAACTCTGATAAGTCAGCAATTTCGGAATAGTGCTAATGATTACTGAAAACGAAGAGCTGAAAGTATTGTAAAACAAGACTCGAAAAATATGTTCCCAAAAATAAACAAAATGTTTAAACCACGTGACATTCTCACTATTCCGAAGCTTAAATTACCACTGTCTTCTCAGATGCTTCTGTCACAGGCTGGGATTAATGTCCAGGACTGCCCTATACACGATAACCAGTTTGTGATAGATAGTGGGTTAGATAAACTTAATCTGATAGGCTCCCATTTTGAGGCGATTCATGCTAGGGATTTCTCTAGCTGCAGAACTGATGAAGTACGTAATGGATTGTTGAGATTTCGCAATAACGAAGTGCCAACTCTCTTAAGATTTACTGAGAGATTAAAAGCCGATGAACTAACAGCGGAACAGACTAACAATTACTTCACAACCTTAGACGAACTGACATACATATTTAGAAAGCTCAACAACAAGCAGTCAAGCGGTTCAGATAATATTCCTAATATCGTTCTTAAGCATATCCCGATTGATATCATACGGTCGTACTGTATTATTTTCAATAATCTTTTAAACAACTACTACTTCCCGAGTTACTGGAAAATATCGAAGGTATTTCCAATAATAAAAAAAAAGAAAGATCCTTCTGATCCTTCTAGCTATAGGCCCATAAGTCTCCTGCCTAATATCGGGAAGATCTTAGAAGTAGTTATTAGTAAGTCAATTTTATACGAATGCGATAGAAAGGAGACCATACCATGCATGCTGTTACAAAATTGGTTTCAGATATCAATTGGAATTTAAACGCTGAGAGAAGTACAGCTGCCTGCATAGTGGATATCGAAAAATAAGATATGAATTCCCTCCACATCTTATAAAGATGATCATGACAATGATATATGACAGATAGAAAATACACAACGACTAGAGTTTTCGATGTCACAAATGGTCTTCTGCAGGGCACGGTAACTGCACCGCACCGATATACTCAGGGAACTGGATGATTCTATAGCATTTGCTGACGACGTTGTACTGTATGCAAGCGGGTCGAGAATTGATGAAATTCAAACAAGGCTTCAAGGCAAATTTAACAGTTTCCATAGATTTTGTACTGAATGGAAACTTAACATAAATACCTGAAAAAGATAAAAATAATTTTGATAGACTCAATCGGGAGAAGTACTGGTGGCTTCATTGGGCTTAAGCTAGCATATAATAAGGCCAAACCAGTCCCTGCCATGTGATTTTTGATTTATCGATTATGCGTTAAATTAACGTTTGAACGATGGAATAGGGATCGCATGGCAGGGCCTGGTCCTTAGACTTTTAGATGTAAGTTAGTTTTAATTAGTTTTATTTAGTTAGATTTAAGTTCTTAATTATAAATTTTATAAAAAAAAAATATAATACATTGAAAGAGGTTTTTTAAAAAATTTTCCTTAAATGAAATCAAAAATTAATATTAAAAAAAAAACAAATGACGTAGATATAATAAATTTTATAAATAATCCACATACACAAAAAAAATAATATAAGTATTGAGTGCCACTAAGGCCATAAACTTTAAAAGAATAAAAAAACAATAATATAGTTTTTAAGTTTATTTAGACTAAAAAAAAATTTAATATTGTTTAAATAAAATAAATAAACACTTGAAAAAAAAGTTGGCGGCCATATTTTTGAATTGTTTATTAATGCGCAAATTTGAACAAAAATTAAAACTAAACAAACCTAGAATATTTTGTCAATAAATAAATAAAATAAAAAAAACATGAAAAAAATACACAAAACAAAAGCCCGTGATTTTGCTGAGCCTCGAACCTCCGTGGTCCTGCGCATGCTTTTGGCAGTGCTTCTATGTATCGATAAGGAAAATAAAACACAGCCTACAAATCTGTTCCAAAAAATCTGTAATCCATGTACATACATATATACATATGTAATGTACATCTTTGGAAACATCCCAATAAATATAAACTCACAAGTCACATAATTTTTAGCTATTACAAACAAATTTGTTTCCGATTTAGTAGCGTTTTTCATTCTTTATTATGATTTTTTGATTCAATTGCCAAGAGCAAAACTACAATATTATTAACCTTTTCGTTCATTTCATAAAAAAATAAGACTACGGAACCCTTTGAGCGCGAGTCTGACTCGCACTTGGCCGGTTTTTGTTTTCATTTAAGTTATAATGATTTAATGACTTCTTTCAGTTATCCGAGTTTTTCACTTTAGCGGGTTTATATGAAGCAGAGTATATAAATATGTATCTAGTATAAAATTAGTAAAAAGTACACGAGGACAGAATAAATTGTTCATATAAGCGGGATTTTCAACTAACCGAGTTTAAAATCAGCTGGTTCAACTGTAATCGGAATAATGAAGAAGGAGCAGTACCAAGGAATCCTTGAAAATGAAGTGGGCATGAATTCAGCATGAGGACAAAAGAAAAAAACACCAGAGGAAACCCTGTTAAAATTGCTGAACAAAGTGAGAGGACTGCTGAAGATATTGAAGCCCATTCTTAAACTGTGTTGGTTAAAACCACTTCAGTGTACTCCTTCGTTGCAAATTTCCTTTAAAATTCACAAATAAGCGCTTATTTCAAAAAAGAAAAAGTAAAAGAAAAAAATAGAAACGAAAAAGTTCGCTGCCTTTTTAGGTTTCGTGGTTTTTTCGGTAGAAAACATAATAAGCTCCAAAGGCAGATGATGAAACGAAGAAGCCAAAATAAAGTCAGGTCAAAATAAAAGCGTTGGAAAATTCAAACTAAAGTGGTTGAAAATGGTTGGGGGGCTTTTTTTAAAATTTGTTTTTCTGTTTTCCTAACAGAAAATGAAATGTGTTTAAGAAATGTAAAATCAAAAACAAATGAGTTTCATAAGTCTAATCAAACGATGAACAAACGGGACAACCGTAATAAACACTGAAACTGCCAGGACACGATTTAAAATGTATACCGCTATCACCCCCGGTGACTTTTAATTAAAAAAAAAATCCAAAGGAAATTGGACGAATTCGGTCTTAACTCTGTCAATTGTTAACTATACATACATATGTACATATGTACCAGAATGTTGTTCACCATAGTAAATGTTTTTCATTATGGTGACACAAAATTTTCTCCCATGAGAGCTATGCATAGATTGTCAAGCAATTTTTATTTTGAATATTAAATGATTTTTTTTGTTACTGTACAGCTCCGGAGTTGTTGTGACGCCATGTTTTATTATGTCGCATCGCTGTCATTTGTTACTTGACGGAGGCTGTATTCATTACGGAGACGTGTTTTGGTTCTTAAATCGGTTGAATAATGAACAAGATTTTGGTTTTTTTTTTTGTTTGGTTTGTTTTGACAAAGTTAAAGTGACAAAACTCATTTTGAACTGAACGGATTTTTTTTTTTTTTTTATAATCTGCACACGCTAAAGGGGATATGAATACCCTTTTTTAATGTTTGCACACAGCGCGAGCACATGAAGGACGAGAACGAGACGGACAGATCGACGTAGTGGTAGGAAACTCAGATGATAGGATTCAATTTCAACTAACTCTATGGGTGGTGTCCAGGATAACTGGAGAGTTGTGTATTATTTTTGTACTTGCTTATGATTCACAGGAGTTTTTTCCAGATGTTTCTTATTATAGTTTTGTGCGATCAATTTCTTCAGCCATATTCAACATCCTACTGCCAGTGTTATGCCTTCGCAGTAGGTTTCGATACTAACTTCTGAAACTGATCAACATATCTTTATTTCGTGAGAAATAAATGCTTCGAAGACATCTGGATTCGAACCGTGAACCTTTCGCATGATAAGCGACGACGACTACCACTACGCCACGGCCACCCCCACAAAGCCAACAATCATTATTGAGAAACGTTAAACGACAGATTATTCCATTAACGACTTTTCTAAGCTACTACGGGGATTTTTGGGGACATGGCTGGATCATTTTTCATCAATTTAGTATAAAGTACAAACATGTACATATGTATGTATATTGTCCGATGATGAAAAATGAGATTTGGTCTGAAATTAATCGAGTCAGAAGCGGCCCTTACACGTTCAATAATAGTGTCAATACATTCAAGTATTCACATTAAAATTGAACGTGTAAGGTAGATAGTATTGTCATTACTTGGAATGATGGGAACTAATAATGAAAATCCGTATTTTCTGATTTCAAAGCATCAATACTTGCAGTATTGTCATTAGTATTGACCGTGTAATGCGTTTTCGTCATTTCGCTTATTATTAGTATGAATACCCTTAAAATGCTTTGCACAGCGCGGGTCATAGTAAAAAATTAAGGAGGATGACAGACGAGATACCGAAGTGTATTGGTCTTGAATGTTTTTAATTCGTAAGGGGAGGGAAAAATCGTGTTTGGTAAAGCATTCGACAGTCGAGTTGAGCGGTTAAAGAAAGGATCACTATATTTTACTCTGTCCGAAGTTGGGCTGGAGGTGTGTGGATTGTGTTTGATTAAAGTTAGCCGGCGATTCAATTTCACTTTATTCAAATTTTCGACTTATACACTAGGAAACTTACACACTAATCGAATAATTGTATGCTTAATTCGTGTTCAACAGAAAAAGAGGGAGTATATCGAAAAGTTCTTGCCGGCGAACTACGTTATATTAGAATGAGAAAACACTGTGATTTTATAAAATAGCTGTACTCGTACGTAAAATAGAAGTACTCGTACACGTAGAATTACGATGAATTACATTACGGCCGTCGGTGTTGTTGACCCAGTGATGTTTCCATCCCCTATAACTTTTATCACCCGTTTTTGTATCCAATTGATTAAGTACAGTGATGTTCTTGAAGCATCTGACTGATTATGAGCTTGGGACATACATATGCATGTACAGCTTATAAATGGTAGCAAGATCAAAGCGGGTAAAGAATTTCTAATGTCGTTATATATGTACATAAGTGCTTGATATGTTTCAACTATGGCATAACTTATTGAGAGACGTAGCAACGGAGGACATAAGATCATCAAAGTTTCTCCCGGTAACTAGGCACCTAAATGTAGTATTCTTTCTTTAAAAAAGTGGTTCGATTTTTTAAAGCAGTGTACAGTGTGCGATTTTGCAAATTTAGCTGGACAAAAGTATTTGTATAAATAAAACAACTCGTTTATATTATAAAATATATTTTGAACTGTGAAATATATATTAAATATGAAAAAGAAACATATTTACTTATTTTTAGTTCTGAATGTACGTGGTTCTAGTTCCGTCACAATCACTTGCTTCGCAACTGTTGTAGTCCTTCTTAATTTTCCAATATCAAATAAACATTCAAAATAAGTTATGATATTATGTCGTTTGGTTTTAAAGATATAGCAAAACAACATCGGGTGAGTGTTTTTGGGCCATCCTGTATTAGTAAGGGAGGCGACCGTAAGATTACCTATCTGATAATGAGACAGAAAATAGTAATGAGGGATCGATAGATTAAAAAGCACCAATTAGAAAACTGCTGGTCGGACAAACTTTTTCGGGGAACTTTTGGCTACTTCCGGTACGGTTTTTTGCGACTTACCTATCTCATAAGGGAATCGAAAAATTTTATAAGAAGTAGAAAGAGTTTTTAATATAGATTCTAAAATACTTGGTCGGACAAGTGAAATCAGGGAATAAGAGTTTGTCCGACCAAATCGAAAAACGGGAATTTTGCTGCAAACCTATCTCATCAGGCAAATGGATAAAAGAGGTACCAAATGAAAGGTACATGCGTCCTCTTTACACTAAGAAGAGGATAAACGTACCTTTCATTTGGTACCTATTTTATCCATTTTCCTGATGAGATAGGTTTGCAGCAAAATTCCCGTTTTTCGATTTGGTCGGACAAACCCTTATTCCCTGATTTCGTCCGACCAAGTATTTTAGAATCTATATTAAAAACTCTTTCTACTTCTTATAAAATTTTTCGATGCCCTTATGAGATAGGTAAGTCGTAAAAAACCGTACCGGAAGTAGCCATTTCCCACCCAAAGTTCCCTGAAAAAGTTTGTCCGACCAGCAGTTTCGTAATTGGTGCTTTTTAATCTATCGATCCCTCATTACTATTTTCTGTCTCCTTATCAGATAGGTAATCTTACGGTCGCCTCCCGGACTATATAAAACACATTCGATTGATACAGGTAGAAGGATATCCTTTTTTAATGTTTGCACACAGCGCGAGCACATGAAGGACGAGAACGAGACGGACAGATCGACGTAGTGGTAGGAAACTCAGATGATAGGATTCAATTTCAACTAACTCTATGGGTGGTGTCCAGGATAACTGGAGAGTTGTGTATTATTTTTGTACTTGCTTATGATTCACAGGAGTTTTTTCCAGATGTTTCTTATTATAGTTTTGTGCGATCAATTTCTTCAGCCATATTCAACATCCTACTGCCAGTGTTATGCCTTCGCAGTAGGTTTCGATACTAACTTCTGAAACTGATCAACATATCTTTATTTCGTGAGAAATAAATGCTTCGAAGACATCTGGATTCGAACCGTGAACCTTTCGCATGATAAGCGACGACGACTACCACTACGCCACGGCCACCCCCACAAAGCCAACAATCATTATTGAGAAACGTTAAACGACAGATTATTCCATTAACGACTTTTCTAAGCTACTACGGGGATTTTTGGGGACATGGCTGGATCATTTTTCATCAATTTAGTATAAAGTACAAACATGTACATATGTATGTATATTGTCCGATGATGAAAAATGAGATTTGGTCTGAAATTAATCGAGTCAGAAGCGGCCCTTACACGTTCAATAATAGTGTCAATACATTCAAGTATTCACATTAAAATTGAACGTGTAAGGTAGATAGTATTGTCATTACTTGGAATGATGGGAACTAATAATGAAAATCCGGATTTTCTGATTTCAAAGCATCAATACTTGCAGTATTGTCATTAGTATTGACCGTGTAATGCGTTTTCGTCATTTCGCTTATTATTAGTATGAATACCCTTAAAATGCTTTGCACAGCGCGGGTCATAGTAAAAAATTAAGGAGGATGACAGACGAGATACCGAAGTGTATTGGTCTTGAATGTTTTTAATTCGTAAGGGGAGGGAAAAATCGTGTTTGGTAAAGCATTCGACAGTCGAGTTGAGCGGTTAAAGAAAGGATCACTATATTTTACTCTGTCCGAAGTTGGGCTGGAGGTGTGTGGATTGTGTTTGATTAAAGTTAGCCGGCGATTCAATTTCACTTTATTCAAATTTTCGACTTATACACTAGGAAACTTACACACTAATCGAATAATTGTATGCTTAATTCGTGTTCAACAGAAAAAGAGGGAGTATATCGAAAAGTTCTTGCCGGCGAACTACGTTATATTAGAATGAGAAAACACTGTGATTTTATAAAATAGCTGTACTCGTACGTAAAATAGAAGTACTCGTACACGTAGAATTACGATGAATTACATTACGGCCGTCGGTGTTGTTGACCCAGTGATGTTTCCATCCCCTATAACTTTTATCACCCGTTTTTGTATCCAATTGATTAAGTACAGTGATGTTTTTGAAGCATCTGACTGATTATGAGCATTGGGCTTGAGCTTGGGACATACATATGCATGTACAGCTTATAAATGGTAGCAAGATCAAAGCGGGTAAAGAATTTCTAATGTCGTTATATATGTACATAAGTGCTTGATATGTTTCAACTATGGCATAACTTATTGAGAGACGTAGCAACGGAGGACATAAGATCATCAAAGTTTCTCCCGGTAACTAGGCACCTAAATGTAGTATTCTTTCTTTAAAAAAGTGGTTCGATTTTTTAAAGCAGTGTACAGTGTGCGATTTTGCAAATTTAGCTGGACAAAAGTATTTGTATAAATAAAACAACTCGTTTATATTATAAAATATATTTTGAACTGTGAAATATATATTAAATATGAAAAAGAAACATATTTATTTATTTTTAGTTCTGAATGTACGTGGTTCTAGTTCCGTCACAATCACTTGCTTCGCAACTGTTGTAGTCCTTCTTAATTTTCCAATATCAAATAAACATTCAAAATAAGTTATGATATTATGTCGTTTGGTTTTAAAGATATAGCAAAACAACATCGGGTGAGTGTTTTTGGGCCATCCTGTATTAGTAAGGGAGGCGACCGTAAGATTACCTATCTGATAATGAGACAGAAAATAGTAATGAGGGATCGATAGATTAAAAAGCACCAATTAGAAAACTGCTGGTCGGACAAACTTTTTCGGGGAACTTTTGGCTACTTCCCGTACGGTTTTTTGCGACTTACCTATCTCATAAGGGAATCGAAAAATTTTATAAGAAGTAGAAAGAGTTTTTAATATAGATTCTAAAATACTTGGTCGGACAAGTGAAATCAGGGAATAAGAGTTTGTCCGACCAAATCGAAAAACGGGAATTTTGCTGCAAACCTATCTCATCAGGCAAATGGATAAAAGAGGTACCAAATGAAAGGTACATGCGTCCTCTTTACACTAAGAAGAGGATAAACGTACCTTTCATTTGGTACCTATTTTATCCATTTTCCTGATGAGATAGGTTTGCAGCAAAATTCCCGTTTTTCGATTTGGTCGGACAAACCCTTATTCCCTGATTTCGTCCGACCAAGTATTTTAGAATCTATATTAAAAACTCTTTCTACTTCTTATAAAATTTTTCGATGCCCTTATGAGATAGGTAAGTCGTAAAAAACCGTACCGGAAGTAGCCATTTCCCACCCAAAGTTCCCTGAAAAAGTTTGTCCGACCAGCAGTTTCGTAATTGGTGCTTTTTAATCTATCGATCCCTCATTACTATTTTCTGTCTCCTTATCAGATAGGTAATCTTACGGTCGCCTCCCGGACTATATAAAACACATTCGATTGATACAGGTAGAAGGATATCCTTTTTTAATGTTTGCACACAGCGCGAGCACATGAAGGACGAGAACGAGACGGACAGATCGACGTAGTGGTAGTAAACTCAGATGATAGGATTCAATTTCAACTAACTCTATGGGTGGTGTCCAGGATAACTGGAGAGTTGTGTATTATTTTTGTACTTGCTTATGATTCACAGGAGTTTTTTCCAGATGTTTCTTATTATAGTTTTGTGCGATCAATTTCTTCAGCCATATTCAACATCCTACTGCCAGTGTTATGCCTTCGCAGTAGGTTTCGATACTAACTTCTGAAACTGATCAACATATCTTTATTTCGTGAGAAATAAATGCTTCGAAGACATCTGGATTCGAACCGTGAACCTTTCGCATGATAAGCGACGACGACTACCACTACGCCACGGCCACCCCCACAAAGCCAACAATCATTATTGAGAAACGTTAAACGACAGATTATTCCATTAACGACTTTTCTAAGCTACTACGGGGATTTTTGGGGACATGGCTGGATCATTTTTCATCAATTTAGTATAAAGTACAAACATGTACATATGTATGTATATTGTCCGATGATGAAAAATGAGATTTGGTCTGAAATTAATCGAGTCAGAAGCGGCCCTTACACGTTCAATAATAGTGTCAATACATTCAAGTATTCACATTAAAATTGAACGTGTAAGGTAGATAGTATTGTCATTACTTGGAATGATGGGAACTAATAATGAAAATCCGGATTTTCTGATTTCAAAGCATCAATACTTGCAGTATTGTCATTAGTATTGACCGTGTAATGCGTTTTCGTCATTTCGCTTATTATTAGTATGAATACCCTTAAAATGCTTTGCACAGCGCGGGTCATAGTAAAAAATTAAGGAGGATGACAGACGAGATACCGAAGTGTATTGGTCTTGAATGTTTTTAATTCGTAAGGGGAGGGAAAAATCGTGTTTGGTAAAGCATTCGACAGTCGAGTTGAGCGGTTAAAGAAAGGATCACTATATTTTACTCTGTCCGAAGTTGGGCTGGAGGTGTGTGGATTGTGTTTGATTAAAGTTAGCCGGCGATTCAATTTCACTTTATTCAAATTTTCGACTTATACACTAGGAAACTTACACACTAATCGAATAATTGTATGCTTAATTCGTGTTCAACAGAAAAAGAGGGAGTATATAGAAAAGTTCTTGCCGGCGAACTACGTTATATTAGAATGAGAAAACACTGCGATTTTATAAAATAGCTGTACTCGTACGTAAAATAGAAGTACTCGTACACGTAGAATTACGATGAATTACATTACGGCCGTCGGTGTTGTTGACCCAGTGATGTTTCCATCCCCTATAACTTTTATCACCCGTTTTTGTATCCAATTGATTAAGTACAGTGATGTTTTTGAAGCATCTGACTGATTATGAGCATTGGGCTTGAGCTTGGGACATACATATGCATGTACAGCTTATAAATGGTAGCAAGATCAAAGCGGGTAAAGAATTTCTAATGTCGTTATATATGTACATAAGTGCTTGATATGTTTCAACTATGGCATAACTTATTGAGAGACGTAGCAACGGAGGACATAAGATCATCAAAGTTTCTCCCGGTAACTAGGCACCTAAATGTAGTATTCTTTCTTTAAAAAAGTGGTTCGATTTTTTAAAGCAGTGTACAGTGTGCGATTTTGCAAATTTAGCTGGACAAAAGTATTTGTATAAATAAAACAACTCGTTTATATTATAAAATATATTTTGAACTGTGAAATATATATTAAATATGAAAAAGAAACATATTTACTTATTTTTAGTTCTGAATGTACGTGGTTCTAGTTCCGTCACAATCACTTGCTTCGCAACTGTTGTAGTCCTTCTTAATTTTCCAATATCAAATAAACATTCAAAATAAGTTATGATATTATGTCGTTTGGTTTTAAAGATATAGCAAAACAACATCGGGTGAGTGTTTTTGGGCCATCCTGTATTAGTAAGGGAGGCGACCGTAAGATTACCTATCTGATAATGAGACAGAAAATAGTAATGAGGGATCGATAGATTAAAAAGCACCAATTAGAAAACTGCTGGTCGGACAAACTTTTTCGGGGAACTTTTGGCTACTTCCCGTACGGTTTTTTGCGACTTACCTATCTCATAAGGGAATCGAAAAATTTTATAAGAAGTAGAAAGAGTTTTTAATATAGATTCTAAAATACTTGGTCGGACAAGTGAAATCAGGGAATAAGAGTTTGTCCGACCAAATCGAAAAACGGGAATTTTGCTGCAAACCTATCTCATCAGGCAAATGGATAAAAGAGGTACCAAATGAAAGGTACATGCGTCCTCTTTACAAATATACTGGTCGGACAAAGTTTTACAGGGAACAACCCTTTGTCCGACCACTTTAAAGGTAAAAAACCTTGTTTTTGTCATTTTCGATCACGATGATAGGAAACTATTTTTTGTACCTTTTCCAAAAAATATGAAAATAAATCAGAGCGGTAAGTTGTTGCACTGTCAATGAGATTATTAAAAGAAAAAATTAAGCAGCATTTAAAAAAATACTAACCAATAAATAATAAATAAAATTATAAATAATTAATCTCTTTTAATTCAACTTTCTTCTTAATACAAGCCAGTTTTTGATAGATACTTGCATCCTTCTATTAAAGATGCTGAGCATTATTTTCGTGACGAACAAGAAACTGTTAGTTACACAATTAATGGACCATTTCATAAACGCACTAATGGCTTTTCAAAATCTTTAAAAAATCCTAAATTTAATAAAGCTCTTGTAAATTTTTTAGCGATAGATTGAATCACGTATTTTTGACCTTAGAAAAGAAATGTTTTGTAGTTAAAAATCAATCAGTTATAAAAACTGAAGAAACTGAGTTTAATTGTAGTCATGAAGAAGCTGACACAAGAATGATTTTTCACATTATTACTTCAAAACCACATTCTAAGATATAAGTAAGGGCATCTGACACAGACGTTATTATTATTTTATTAGGGAACATGCACAAATTTGAAAATCTTGAAATTTGGTTAGCGCCTGGGAACACAAAGTCACTAAATACAAACTGTATAAATTGCACAGAACTGGCATCAATATTAGGAAGTAGTTTATGTCTTTCATTGCCCACTTTTCACGCCTTTACAGGTTGTGACGGCATGTTTTTTCCGAAAAGGTAAAGCAAAACCATTTGCCATCTTAGAAAAAAGTGAACATTTTCAAACAGCATTTACAGCTTTGAGTAGTTGTAATAATGGAATTTTAGACGATTCGATCATTGAAGCAATTCAAAATTTCACTTTGCAAATGTACGGAATAAGAAAATGTTGCAACGTGAACTTGGCTAGAGTCCAAATGTTTCAAAATCTTTATGCCACAAAAAATAGAGCCTCAGCCAACTTTTTTAAAAATATAAAAAACTTTGATTCAAGCATAATTCCGCCTTGTTTCAAATCACTGATTCAGAAAATTGAAAGAACAATTTTTGTAAGCTCAATGTGGACCAATGCAACACAATCTGATTGTATTAATTTAAAAGCGGATGACTTCGGCTGGGTTTTAAAAAATGAATTTTTTTTACCTCTTTGGTTTGAAGGTGCACCAACACCACTCAACGTTGAAGATATTGTATTGGATGAAACCGACAATGAATCCAATTCACTCCGACGATGAACATTTTTGATTTGGTATGTACGCAATAATTTGTCTAAGAGTTATTAATTTATTTATTTTTATTTATATTATGTAAAAAACATTAGCATTTATATACTATTTATAACGTTATTTGAAAAGAAAATATAATGAAGTTCGAGTAGTAATACTTTTGTTTTGTTTTTTTATAAATTTGATTGGACAGTTACTCTAGACCAAAAAGTTAAGTAAGTATCTTCACTTATATTACGTAAGTATTTTCACTAATAATAATAATAAATTATAATAAGGTTACAAATAGCAGGTATTAGATTCATAAGTAAGTTTCATCGTGATCGAAAATGATAAAAACGAGGTTTTTTACCTTTAAAGTGGTCGGACAAAGGGTTGTTCCCTGTAAAACTTTATCCGACTAGTATATTTGTGAAGAGGATAAACGTACCTTTCATTTGGTACCTATTTTATCCATTTTCCTGATGAGATAGGTTTGCAGCAAAATTCCCGTTTTTCGATTTGGTCGGACAAACCCTTATTCCCTGATTTCGTCCGACCAAGTATTTTAGAATCTATATTAAAAACTCTTTCTACTTCTTATAAAATTTTTCGATGCCCTTATGAGATAGGTAAGTCGTAAAAAACCGTACCGGAAGTAGCCATTTCCCACCCAAAGTTCCCTGAAAAAGTTTGTCCGACCAGCAGTTTCGTAATTGGTGCTTTTTAATCTATCGATCCCTCATTACTATTTTCTGTCTCCTTATCAGATAGGTAATCTTACGGTCGCCTCCCGGACTATATAAGACACATTCGATTGATACAGGTAGAAGGATATCTGAGAAAACATGAATAGTTTTCAGAAACGCACTTTATTGCACTTAGTTTTTTTTATTATTTAAATGTGCAGGACACATAGATTACAAAATATATAAAGTCATGACGTACACTCGCATACAAAAGTTTTTGTAGTCCAATAAACACAAAACTTTTAATTAATTTGCAAATAGCTCGCCAATACATTTCGGTGCAGTTTAACTTACGAAATCATTGTCTAAGAAACTGTTCTTATAGTGAAACGTGATGTACATACCTTGATGTTAAATATCCATACTAAACTCTTTTTTGCAAATAAACGCTGGTAGAGAGAGAGAATTCACAACGTTACACGAAAAGACACTACTTTCAATTGCAGTAAGCTTAATCGGTAAATAGTTGCTTTTGTTGGCTGATTATCAACACAAGCAGTATATCCATCGTTATAATTTTTTTATATAGCTTATCTAGTTAGTGTATCAGCTCATCTAAAATCATCTTAACAGTACAAATATTCATAATTGATTTTTCATATTTTGTCCCGGAAAATTTGCTAAACCGCACACTGTGCAGTGTGTTAAATGATTTCATGATTTCGTAACCACGAATTTACCCACCTTCGTCGATTAACATATTTCTTAACGGAAAATTTATAAAAACAAAATTATAGCAGAAGAAATTAATGTGAAATCACTTTTCCTCTCTTCGAACAATCGAGCAGTATTAAGGCAGTAATAACGTGTAAGGTTAAAAAATAATGATGGAGTAATGATGAATAAGTTTTGAATGTAATGACAATACTGGTATTGACATTATTATTGACCGTGTACGGGCTGCTAGACTCGCGCTCAGGGTTCCGTAGTCTTATTTTTTATGATATCAGCGAATGTTGAATGTTTTATGATGTATGTACATATGTACATATGTATGTACATATGTACATATGTGTGTACATATGTACATATGTGTGTACATATGTACATACATTACATTTTTTGGAATAGATTTGTATGCTGTGTTCGAGTTTCCTAAATCATTCCGAAGAGTATGCGCAGGACTATTATAGTCCTTAAGGAATTATTGTGACCCACATCTATCGAAGGCATCCATAGATTCTTATTATAGCATAGTTTGTATGGTCATATCCTGATAAGTTCAAATTGATAACAAATCCCAAACTAGTTACAGTCTGAACAACTCATAGCTTACTAGCTGTCTCGCCCGGCTTCTCCCGCGCCCAATAGCAGTCGCGTTACTTATTAGGCAAAACGCTGCTCTAATCTTCAAAGGATTTTTTGGGTAGAAATAAGAACCGAAAAATCCGACAAACCATGTTGAATCACACCATATGTTCAAAGTGTGAATGATTAACAGCATCATTTTTCTACTATTATTTGGTTGTACCACATGAAATGTTCGATTTAGGAGCAAACATTTAAAAGCCAATAATACTTTTTTATACTTTTTTCTTTAATCAAAATAATATAAGGCATTGGCATCTACAACGCTCTTCCGACGTCAAAAGTCAAGTATTAATTTTTTAAGAATTTCTGAATTTTTAACGCAATGATATCTTCAAAGGATTTTATGGGCTTTTGCTTGGCATTGGAAGACTTCCTGGTG
This sequence comes from Brachyopa scutellaris, assembly GCA_949775065.1. Taxonomy (NCBI): domain Eukaryota; kingdom Metazoa; phylum Arthropoda; class Insecta; order Diptera; family Syrphidae; genus Brachyopa; species Brachyopa scutellaris. The sequence continues at coordinate 51,189,226 of OX459113.1, read as the reverse complement.
GCTAAATGACTTCAGACTGACGGAAACAGTACCGTGGATGGGGAAGAATTTCCAGTCACTCTACTACCAAAATGTAAGAGGGTTACGAAGTAAAACTACCGATATTTTTGCCAACTCTCAGGCTTTTCCACATGACATTTTTGTTTTTACAGAGACTTGGTTAAACGCCAATATTTTGGACACGGAACTCTTCAACTCCGAGTTCCTAGTTTATAGAAAATATCGTTATATGGATAGTTGCACGGGATTGGGTGGTGGGGTGCTTATTGCAGTTCGTTCTTACCTCAGCTTCAGCTTACTCAGTGTTCCTTTCCCTTTGAACACAGACACTATTTGTATTAAAATTTGTATTGAGGACAAAACTGTCTTTATCATTAATTCATACATTCCTCCTAATAGTGATACATCATTGTATTCTGAGCTGTCGCTTATCTTAGAATACATTCATGACTTATCCTGCTCGGAAAATAACATTTTATTGCTCGGCGACTTCAACTTGCCACAAACGATCTGGGTTCCATCGGAGGATCGGAGCATCGGAGCAGGAGCTTATTAAACTGGACTCCATTACGTCTATTGACTTACAGCAAATCAGCTGTATTAAAAACTACAATAATCTGACGGATATCCAGCAGAGTTTTCTAATAATAACAGCGTTATTAATGACCCTGTTGATATTTGCAACTCTTTCGCAGATAATTTTCGTAAATCTTTTAACGTTGTGCCACTTAGTATTGATGATGATTACTTTGAGCATCTCAAAGATGTTCCTCAAGTTGGCTTTACCAACATTGCCTTAGACTTGCAGACTATTTCGAAATATATTTCATTTCTGAAAGATGATTACTCTTCAGGTCCTGACGGCGTACCAATAGTCCTGAAAAAATGCAGTGATGTCCTTGCTCTGCCGTTGAAGTCTCTTTTTGAGATCTCCATATCAACTGGCCATTTCCCTAGCTTCTGGAAGCAATCGTTTATTACGCCCGTCTTTAAGAAAGGCAATAGAAATATTATTACGAACTACAGACCGATTTCAAAGTTGTCATGCATACCAAAATTATTTGAGCAAGTTGTGTGTGAAAGCCTTACTTTTCTTTGTCGGGGTGTTATTTGTACAGAACAACAGAAACAGGTCTACTGTTACAAACCTATTAACATTCTCCCATAACTGTTCCAATGCATTAGAAAGTGGTCATGAGGTGGACTGTGTGTACACTGACTTCTCCAAAGCTTTCGATCAGCTTTCTCATGAAATTATTATCTACAAACTCGAGGCGTTAGGTTTTCCCCCAATATTTATTTCGTGGGTTGGCTCTTACCTCAAACAGAGGTCATATCAGGTTAAATTTAGAGGTTGTCTTTCAGACTCCTTCTTAGCAGGATCCGGCGACGATCCTTTTAACCTCCCCCCATATTTGCATTGGATAAAACTGTTGCAAATGCAGCCTTTGGCTCAAAGAAGGGTCAATAATGATATAATTTTTATGCATCAACTGATCTCAGGTCTGATTGATGCACCTGACTTATTATCCTGTTTAGGATTAAACTTTCGTGGGGGATCGCATCACCTGCGTAGTATAGAATTACTGCATGTTCCTCATCACAGAACAAATTACGGGATGCATGAGCCTATTAGCCGCATGAGTAAAATCTATAACTTAAATGTAAACATTCTTGACTTTAATCTTAACAAAATTACACTTAAAAATGTCTTGCGTAATGTAGTTCCTCGAACATAAATTCTAATTATGTATATTTGTTCTTATATTTGTTTATTTATTGCTAGTGGTAGTGTTGAAATGCAGCGTAGCCTAACCACTAACACCAGCACTAAATGATGAGCCTGTTGATGCATATTTTGCCCTGGCAAATTTCTGCTTATGGCTGTTGCTTGTATTAAGCACACCATGACACAGATCTGATAGTGTTAAAAAAAGAGCTTTTGTACTGTTACACGTGAGGCATGGGGTTTAGCATTGACATGTAATAGTATCGTACCATGCCATTATATGCACTACTTATGACTATTTCCTTAGAAAATTGTATGGAGTTTATCGTTTCTCGTGGTTAATGGAATGAAAAGTCAGACTGTCACCATAAACTTTCCAAGGTGAAGAGAGGAATTGGGCATGTGGTTTAGTTGCTCATATATGTATGTACATATGTACATCCAACCACTGCCTAGGTCCATACATATTCTACTTTTCACCACAGGTTACTATTCGGTGCAAATATTCTTTAATTAGACTAGAGCATACCTTCTCCGTCTTGCAGTTGAGAATTAGATAAAACTATTTACCATTTAACATGAAAGAAACATGTCCGTTAGATCCATTTTTTTTGTTTGCTTTTTGTTTCCCTAAATATTGAATTTGTTAATAACTCGACTCCAGCGCCACCTATTGGGTCCAGATTTTGTAGTTTTCACTTTAGCCACTATACAAACATAAATTATGAATATGAGTCATTTTGTTCAATTAATATAGAAGCTGTTAATAACTTAACTTCAGCGCCACCTATTGGGTTCAGATTTTGTCATTTTTTCTTTTGGCACTATACCAACCTATATTGTGAATATGAGACATTTTGATCAATTAATGTAAAAGTTGTTAATAACTCGACTCCAGCGCCACCTTTTGAGCCCAGATTTTGCAGTTTTCTCTTTAGGCACTATACCAACATATATGTATATATTGTGAATATGACTTATTTTGGTCAATTAATATAATAATTAATAATTTGACTCTGGCGCCACCTAGCGGGTAGATTGTTTGCCAGAATATCTCTATACCAAATTACATTACAATTAGTTCAGCGGGTTAGGCGTGAAAAGATTTTGTTGAAAACTTGACTCCAGCGCCACCTAGCGGGCAGTTTTTTCGCTTATGTCCTTCCTCAGGTCTCAGACTATTTTTTTGCCAAATTACATTACAATGGGTTCAGCGGTTAAGGCGTGAAAAGATTTTGGTAATAACTTGGCTCCAGCGCCACCTAGCGGGTGGGTTTTTCGCATATGTTGTAATGGGGGTGTGTTTAGTGCCCTAACGGTCCCTTATGGTGGGAGTGTTATTAAGGCTATCCCAAGCCGATATTAGTTTGGCTAAAGAGCCGAAATGAAAGAGAGGTTCTGAGCTTGTCGCTTAATCAGAATATACTCTATTTTATTAACAAATTCTTACTCTATTTATACAAATTTCTTACATACTAACTTATGACTAACTTACGTTTAAATACTATATGTATCGAGTAATCATAATTGGTAGCTAAAGAAATCCGAGACATAGCATATGAATTTAATTCTGAATTGAATGAACTTCGGTGAATGAACTTCTGTACATGCCACCGTACATCGTAGCATTCTACAATGCTAAGCGGTGTCTCGTTTTATTAGTGACGGTGGAAATCAAAGTGTTAATATGTATTGTGACGTGTGGTGTTCGCGAATATGAATGAATGGGAATTACTACGTGTATTACTATGCTATGCATTGTGTTATTGTTTTGCGTTTTGTGTGTATGTTGCTGTTGTATGACGTAAGGCACTACATCCTCACTCTTTCGGGGAAAAAAAAATTTTTTTTTGTGTTAGAAAAAAATTATTTTTTTTTTGTGTCATCTATTTCTCCTCTAAATTTAGCCGTTTTAACCTATTATTATGCACTTCTCTGATTTCTTTATCTATTTTAATCTCTGTGTTTACCCCTTTTAATTCTATTACTTCGTATGGTCCCTTGTATGGTGAATCTAATTTTTTCTTATTTCCTACTTTTAAGTATACTAAATCACCTACATTAATTCGTAATGGATTTGAACTCTTGTCTGATGATTTTTTTCTTCTTAACTTGGCATTTTCTTATACATCCTTAGCTATTTTTCCTATTTGGCTTAGCCTAAATTTTAATTCTAAACTGTAATCATCAGTAATCAACAGGTGTGTCCAGACCGAACGAAACATTTCAAAAACATTTCAAAAACATTTCAGAGACATTTCAAAAACGTTTCAGAAATAAAAAACATTCGTAACGGAAAATTATTTTTGTTTCTCAATGCATAAAATGGGTTTTTTATGAAGAAAAAAATGAAAATTTCAAGAAAGGCGTGGAGTAATAAAGATAAAATTATTTTAAATAATTTTCTGACACATTTCGTGCTCTGCTTAGCCTATGTATACAGTAGAAATCGGTAAGAACAATACCCGATATAGTAATTCATATCATTCTTTGATATTTTTATTAAAAATGTCAAAATAAAGATATAAAGGGACTTTTAGTGTTGTGTTTTTGGCTGTAGTAGACTCATTATATTCCTATACACGCGAGTACATCGATGTTGGTTGGTAAAGACCATATCTCCGATGGGGGCATTCTGAAAAACAGTATGCATTGTGCGGCTCTCAATAACCATTTTATTACCATTGATATTATACAATCAGGTTTTTCGACTGTATGTGGGTGTCATCGAGCTCGTTGCTAAGATCTTTATCTCTTTAATTTTTCATAATAGTAAGAATTAATAATTTTTATATTCGATTGCTTTTTCAATTCTTATATTTTCACTTGTAAATTAATTGTTCATTTCCGCAAGAACATTGGGATAAATTTGTTCAATAATGTTTAACCCTCATTCTGTAAAGAAAAAAAATTACATATTCAGTGTTTTGGGTGAATTGTTCTTAGCACAATTTTATTGCATTATTTGCACTTTTTACAATTTATTTCCGTAAATGAATGTTTTTTACAGATAACTGAATTACATTTGTTTCATTTGGTAGCATACATATTATAGAAATCGCACGAGTTTTTTATGTCTCAAAATGCGTTTGGGTAAAATTTGCCCAAAATACAGGATGAGGCTTAAATAACAATAATTACTTTATCAAGAGTTACAAACATGTTACTTGTTAAAAATTTAAGTATTTAGCACCACCAGCGTCCAAGGCATTGCAGCCAACATCAATCGTGAAGACATTTATTCAATTCGCCTTTTTTGCTACGTGACATTTACTTATTTACTTCATAGAAAACGGTTGAAATCAAAGTGTTAATATGTATTGTGACGTGTGGTGTTCGCGAATATGAATGAATGGGAATTACTACGTGTATTACTATGCTATGCATTGTGTTATTGTTTTGCGTTTTGTGTGTATGTTGCTGTTGTATGACGTAAGGCACTACATCCTCACTCTTTCGGGGAAAAAAAAATTTTTTTTTGTGTTAGAAAAAAATTATTTTTTTTTTGTGTCATCTATTTCTCCTCTAAATTTAGCCGTTTTAACCTATTATTATGCACTTCTCTGATTTCTTTATCTATTTTAATCTCTGTGTTTACCCCTTTTAATTCTATTACTTCGTATGGTCCCTTGTATGGTGAATCTAATTTTTTCTTATTTCCTACTTTTAAGTATACTAAATCACCTACATTAATTCGTAATGGATTTGAACTCTTGTCTGATGATTTTTTTCTTCTTAACTTGGCATTTTCTTATACATCCTTAGCTATTTTTCCTATTTGGCTTAGCCTAAATTTTAATTCTAAACTGTAATCATCAGTAATCAACAGGTGTGTCCAGACCGAACGAAACATTTCAAAAACATTTCAAAAACATTTCAGAGACATTTCAAAAACGTTTCAGAAATAAAAAACATTCGTAACGGAAAATTATTTTTGTTTCTCAATGCATAAAATGGGTTTTTTATGAAGAAAAAAATGAAAATTTCAAGAAAGGCGTGGAGTAATAAAGATAAAATTATTTTAAATAATTTTCTGACACATTTCGTGCTCTGCTTAGCCTATGTATACAGTAGAAATCGGTAAGAACAATACCCGATATAGTAATTCATATCATTCTTTGATATTTTTATTAAAAATGTCAAAATAAAGATATAAAGGGACTTTTAGTGTTGTGTTTTTGGCTGTAGTAGACTCATTATATTCCTATACACGCGAGTACATCGATGTTGGTTGGTAAAGACCATATCTCCGATGGGGGCATTCTGAAAAACAGTATGCATTGTGCGGCTCTCAATAACCATTTTATTACCATTGATATTATACAATCAGGTTTTTCGACTGTATGTGGGTGTCATCGAGCTCGTTGCTAAGATCTTTATCTCTTTAATTTTTCATAATAGTAAGAATTAATAATTTTTATATTCGATTGCTTTTTCAATTCTTATATTTTCACTTGTAAATTAATTGTTCATTTCCGCAAGAACATTGGGATAAATTTGTTCAATAATGTTTAACCCTCATTCTGTAAAGAAAAAAAATTACATATTCAGTGTTTTGGGTGAATTGTTCTTAGCACAATTTTATTGCATTATTTGCACTTTTTACAATTTATTTCCGTAAATGAATGTTTTTTACAGATAACTGAATTACATTTGTTTCATTTGGTAGCATACATATTATAGAAATCGGACGAGTTTTTTATGTCTCAAAATGCGTTTGGGTAAAATTTGCCCAAAATACAGGATGAGGCTTAAATAACAATAATTACTTTATCAAGAGTTACAAACATGTTACTTGTTAAAAATTTAAGTATTTAGCACCACCAGCGTCCAAGGCATTGCAGCCAACATCAATCGTGAAGACATTTATTCAATTCGCCTTTTTTGCTACGTGACATTTACTTATTTACTTCATAGAAAACGGTTGGGGTTACATGGATTATAATTCCCGTTCGCGCCGGTAAAAATTGTCCATATATCGAATAAAGAATCGTCGGGTGTTTTATCCGTTTAATTCTTTGCTCATTTTTGGAGCAGATTAGCGCCTTAAGTTCGTTGTGCGTGGATCAGCTCTTCTCAGAGCTTGGAGGTGGCTTTGGTCCGTTTGACCACACAGCATAATTATTTCCAGGCGTGTAAGGAATTTCACGTTGGAAAACGTTTTCAATATATCGTTAATTGGTTAGATCGGTTCTTTTCAGAACCTGGCGGAATTCGCAGTTCGATATTTTGGATATTAATGTAAGTCGTTAATATTAAACTCAAGTGCGTTTGGTGTCGGTTTTCAAAAATAAATTTGAATTTTCTTAGATACGTCGGCGTTGAGGTAGCTGCATTGGAAACTGGTGGTTGCTGTATTGGTTGCCTTCTGAGGTTTTTCGCCTTAGTGAGTAAATTAAATTTAATTTTCATAGTTTGTCAATAAGACTTGGTTCATTTCATAGGAAATAAAATCACAAACACATGGATTCTTTTGTTTAAAAGGAGTGCATTTAATTTGGGTGGAGGAAGGCGGGAATAAACCAGTGCGCAACATCATTTTATTTCAAAGATCAACTTTATTTGCAGGCTGTATTTAAGTTCGAAGTGGTTCATTCGAATTTTGCTGTTCATACTCTTCCGTGAATTTGGTGAGAGATTTTATTTTTTTTTGTTAAAATGGTAGGCAGGAAACGCAGTTGTAGTGCAGCAAAGTGTCGCCAAGCGGACACAGAGTTGATGGTTAGCTGTGACACATGCAGGCGATGGTGGCATTTTTCGTGCGTCAAATTTGATCCAAATCTGTTCGACACAGCCACTCCGTGGTTCTGTAATGAGAGGTTATGTCGAACACCAACTGATGAGGAAGTGGCTTCTGCCGTATTGGTACCACCGAACGTTGATGAGGTGGAAGCAGAAGTTGGTCCATCTGTGCAAGATAATTTGGAAGGTACTCTGGATGTTTTGATGGAAGCTGCGGCGGTGGCACAGCATCCGTTGTGCAATAGGATGTAGAATTAGAAGCGTTACGTAGTGAGATAGAAGGAATGAAGTTGAAGCTGGGAAGTGCATCAGTGCCCATTCAGCCGTCAGTTGGCGTTGATGACAAGCCCAGCTGTAGTCGACCGATTGTTAGGTTTTCTGATGAAAGGCTGGAATTGATTCGTAAAATCCAGAACAACCATCAAGCATTGCTGGCGAGTACTGCAAAGAAACCAAGCTCGGAGAACACCGCTCCCCATCATCAGTCCACTCCTATTAGCAGAGTTTCTGAGCGTAGAGTTAGTTTCGAGTGTTCCTCCATTCAGCAGGCAGACATGTCGAGTTTGCTTACAATTCTGAATCGAAGCAACGTTCAAGAGCTGCCGATTTTCTCCGGTATTAACAAGAGAGAGTGGCCATATTTTGAAGAGGTCATCAAGTTAACTACCATCGAAGGAAATTACAATGGTAAAGAGAACGTCGCTTGTCTTCGAAAAGCGCTAAAGGGTGAGGCTTATCAGTTGGTGAGTGACAGGCTCAAGTATTCTTCGGATGATGCCGCTATAATAGATTCCTTACGAGCTATCTTCGGTCGTGCTGATGTGTTGGTGCATGGCTTAACTTCAGATCTGCTCAAGCTGCCCGCTTTGAAGTCGAAGTGTGACCCCAATCTGCATCTATGCGCGATTTTCTAAGTTCATAAATGTCTTTGCTCAGATTGTTAAACCTCGATATCTCCTAAACAAATATAGAGCACATCGAAATCGAACAATCGACGATGAATCGACGAGCTCTACGCCTCCTTCATCGCTCTTAACAGCCGGTTTTTAAGGGTCCAGCTAATACAAGTTGTATTTATGAACTTAGTTTTTGAGCAGCAGACTTTGAACAAATAAAACTAAAAAAATCGCGCGAAAAAATAGAATATGAGAAGCAACATAATACCCACAGCCAACATCTTCATCACTAAAGAAAAGGATAGAAAAGGTGTTGTATCGAGCCTATGGGTGCGCAGTTTGCTGGAGAACTCAAATTGATGCGAAATAAAACAGAATATGAAAAGCAACATCATACCCACAGCTAACATCTCCATCGCTAAAGAAAAGGGTAGAAATGTGTTGCATCGAGACTGGGTGCGCAGTTCTCTGGAGAACCCAAATTCATATTTTTGTACAGACGATTGTTGGGACTTTGAATGTGGTAGAACTTTTTTTTATACTATAACTTTTTTTCCGTTGGGTTGGTGCGCTAGTAAATGGAGAACAACCGGGCGAGTCGACGTCAAACTGAATTTGTTTTGTTGGTTTGGATTAGGGATGAGCGATGTTGGCAAAATATCGATATTGACATCGATGTCAACATCGCTGACTGAACATCGATGATCGATAATAATCGAACTCAAAACGTCGATGTTTTAAGACATCGATGTTATATGATGAATTTATAGAATGCCGAATAATGACGTAAAGAAACAACATACTTGCATGGAAGCGGCATAAATCTCGACTTTTAAAGTCCCAAATACACAAAATCCCGAAAAAATGAAACACGATGTTTTAAAAATCCCGAAATTGGGGAAAATAATCAGCATTATTGTGAGTTTCAGGTCAGCCGAACAACATTCCGCCCGAAAAAATAACATTTCACTTTTCCCCTATTGTGAGTTTCGGCCGAAACTTCATTCGGGGGAAATGAAAAACCATTGATAGGTAACAGCTGATAATTTCGCTTATTTATAGGTAATAGGCGAAAAAGAGAACAACAAGACAGAATTTGTTTGTTTTAAGGCAAGAATAGTAGAAATTCCAGTAGAAACTCACATTTTTTAAATCTCAACAAAAAGAAGTAATATTTTATTCGGGCGAAACTCACAATAGCTTTTAAAATTCGCGAGAAATATTTTTCGGGTGAAACTCACAATAAGGCTGAACAGTTCAAAATTCGTGAATTTTTTTATTTTCTCATGCTAAGTCTTCAATTAAAAAAAAAACATTCAAAATCTTCAATTAAGAGTCCGGTCTCTTTTGCTAACATCGATGGTCGATGTTTTGTTCTTAACATAGATTATACGATATTTTACGTACTTCAACATCGATGTTAAAACATCGATGTTTAGTCTCTCAACATCGATGTTTTGTGAACATCGATGAACATCGCTCATCCCTAGTTTGGATAGGTTGATAAAGCAAGGTTTGAAAGTGCATATGTATGACGGCGCGTGCAGTTCGATTTACTTACGAAAAGAGGAGGACATTTTGTTCGACGTCAATTTGTATTGAATGGCTTATATACATTTTGGTATTGCGATTTTGACTGCGGTGTTTGGTTTGGTTGGATGTTGTAGAAATAGGGTAGGCACTGATTGGCTTTAATTTGGCTAAGCCCAGTGTTGTAACTGTTAATACACATCAATTGTGCTTATTTTACCTCCAAGTGGTAACCATCGGGTACTGGTCGCTGCCCATCCGGGCACGACTTGCTAATTTTATAAGCGCGAGTGCTGAGCAAGGGAAAATAGCAGCACTATAATTCACGTCAGCGGATGAATTCCATCAATGGAACCAACGGTGGCGCTAAAATTTCCAGAACGGAAACAAAACCTTATCTGAGCTACTCCGACATATTCGGAGCTCAGGTCGATAAGGATTTCCAAGTACTAGTCAGGGTCTTGGAAAAGAGTTGGTGGCGGATGAGCCCCTAGCGGGCCAACGGCAGCGCTCACACCCTCGTAGTGGGTTACTGACACCGGTGTACCCTTGTCCTAGGGGTATACCAGGATCTGGCCCTCCAGGTTGGGGGTTGTGCGTGAGGCTAACTACCTAACCACGTAAAAAAAAATTTGTTCTGAAACAACCAAAAGCCTCGGAAAAGGACGGATCTACTGTTGACAACCACGCTAAACGAAATAAGGACAACGACGTTCGGATATGTACCTGGAATGTTCGTTCAATGAACGGCGACGGTGCATCCGAACAACTGGCAGAGGCCCTAAACTGCTACAAGGCAGATATAACCGCCATCCAGGAAGTGCGATGGAATGGGCCAGGCAGAAAAAGGATGGAAAACTGTGATATCTACTACGGTGACTGCTATACAGAAAATAAACAGCGCTTATTCGGATGCGGATTTGTCATACGCGGCAGACTTAGGCAAGAAGTCTTGAGCTTTCGGCACGTGAGCGAGCGTCTTATGACAATCCGTGTCAAGGCAAAATTCGCCAACATAAGCCTTATATGTGCTCACGCCCCCACAGAAGAAAAAGACGACGCTACCAAAGATAGATAGAGAGGATAGAGGATAGATAGAGGGACGGTTGGAAGGCACAGCCTACACGACACCACGTCCAAAAACGGACTAAGGCTGATTGACTTTGCTGCGGGGCGAAGTGTCAGTATAGCAAGCACACAGTTTCCACATCTCAATATCCATAAGGGGACATGGCGGTCTCCGGATCGAATAACCGTCAACCAAATCGACCACATTGCGATCGACACCAGACATGCCTCCAGTATTATGGATGTCCGAACCTTCCGGGCGGCCAATATTGGCTCGGACCACTACCTTGTTGTAGCCAAGGTACGAATGCGGATATCCACAGCGCCACGACAACGAAATACTGTGAGAAAGTACAATGTCGAAAAGCTACAATCGCAAGACACCGCCAGAGCCTACAGAGAACGCATATCCCGATCTCTTGCTACGAGTCCAACCGCAGCAACAGCTAGTACAGAAGACCAGTGGCAACACTGCCAGCAAGCCATCATAAGTGCCGCGAATGATGTGCTGGGTTTCACACGACCACCACCACGGAACCCCTGGTTTGATGAAGAGTGCAGACAAGCTAACGCGGAAAAACAACAAGCGTATAAAGCGGCGCTGCAAAGAAGGACTAGATCTGCTCGCATGCTCTACGAGCAAAAGAGACGGGAAGAACATCGGCTTCTTAGAAGGAAAAAGAAAGAGCACGAGAAGCGTGCATTCGAGGATATTGAGAGATGCTACTCCAGGAACAATGTACGGAAGTTTTACCAGAGGGTAAAAAGAATGTGCCAGCAAAACAAATCCCGTACAGAAACCTGTAGAGACGCGGATGGAAACATCGTAGTAGAAACACAGTCGGTGCTGAGAATTTGGAAAGACTACTTCTGCAGACTGTACAATGGCGATGACGACCAAAATTCCGCTGTCAGGCAGAATGAACCATTCAACTTAGATGATGATAGCCAAAACTCCCATCCACCTGATCAAAACGAAGTGCGGATAGCAATATCCAAGCTTAAGTCCAACAAGGCTGCTGGACCTGACGGTTTACCCGCAGAGCTATTTAAAGCAGCTGGAGATGGCTTGGTAGTGAGCATACACCAACTCATCTCTAAGATTTGGTCAGATGAAAGTATGCCAGATGAATGGAATCTCAGCATCGTTTGCCCGGTTCATAAGAAAGGAGACCCTCTCAACTGCTCCAATTACAGAGGCATCAGTCTCCTGAACATCGCCTACAAGATCCTATCTGCCATATTGTGTGAACGCTTGAAGCCTTTCGTCAACAACCTGATTGGCCCCTATCAGTGCGGTTTCAGGCCAGGAAAGTCCACCATAGACCAAATTTTCACACTCAGGCAGATCCTGGAAAAAACCCAAGAAGTCCAAATCGATACCCACCACCTGTTCATCGATTTCAAGGCCGCCTATAACAGCATCTGGAGGGATGAACTGTATAGAGCCATGTCTAGTTTTGTCATCCCTGCCAAACTCATCCGTCTGTGCAGGATGACGATGGAGAAAGCTCGCTGCTCCATCAAGGTCGGTAGTGACCTCACCGAGACCTTCGATGTCAAAAAAGGATTCAGACAAGGTGATGCGCTGTCATGCGACTTCTTCAACATCATACTTGAAAGAATTGTTCGAAACTCACAAGCCAACACACAAGGAACGATCTTTCAAAAGTCCGTTCAACTACTTGCATACGCCGACGATATTGACATCATCGGTAGAACACAGCGAGCTGTCACCGGCGCGTTCGCGAGTATAGAAATGGAAGCGGCCAAAATGGGTTTAGCGGTAAACGAGGGCAAAACTAAGTATATGCTGTCAACAAAAAGGGACAATCAACATCGACGAATTGGACAGAACGTCACAATAGACAGCTACAACTTTGAGGTAGTAAAGGACTTTGTCTACCTCGGCTCTGCCATAACATCAAAAAATTACATCTCGTCGGAAATCAAACGAAGGATTACTCTTGCCAACCGCTGTTTCTTTGTGCTAAGAAGGCAATTGAGCAGTAAAGTCCTTTCCCGATCGACTAAGGAGACTCTATATAAGACCCTTATCATCCCAGTCTTGCTATATGGAGCTGAAGCATGGACTTTATCGAAAGCGGATGAAGATCTCCTTGGTCGCTTTGAGAGAAAAATCCTTCGTAGGGTATTCGGTCCCGTTTGCGTTGGCGGGTTTTGGAGGAGAAGATTCAACGACGAACTGTACGAGCTATACAGCGACATCAGCCTGGTCAAAAAACTGCACATTGGGCGTTAAAGATGGCTAGGACATGTAGAGCGCATGGACGCCACCTAAGTAAGTAAGGATCCCAGACTATCTCTCTGCCAAATTACATTACATTTCGTTCAGCGGTTTAGGCGTGAAAAGGTAATAGACAGACAGACAGAGCTACTTTCGCATTTATAATATTAGTGTGATTATCAGAGAGCATGACATGAGTTTTTTACTTGATATTGGAATAACCTGCGACGTACATATTTGTATTCAGAAGTAATCCATTAGCTACAGACCAGAAATAAATACTGGAGAGGTCGTCTTTTAAGTAATACACAAGTTCAATTGTGCCAAGTGCAGCTGAACATCGTCAGCATATAGATGGCCCGATGTATATTTACAGCCCGGTGGCAAATTATTAATAAACATACAGAAAATTATTTGATCATCGTGCTACACCTTGCTTCACTGTTAGAAGAGCTGAAAAGGAATCGGAAGTTAAAACTTGTTCGAATACATCCGAAAGAAAGCCTGCAATTTTTTTCTTTTATTTGGAAGGCTCGAGAATCTTTTTTAAAGTGGTCTGCATTGAAGTCCCCACATACGTGGGTGGCCGTGGCATAGTGGTAGTCGTCGTCGCTTGTCATGCTTCACGGTTCTCACGAAATAAAAATAAGTTGATCAGTTTCAGAAGTTAATATCGAAACCTTCTGCGAAGGCATAACACTGGCAGTGGGATGGTGGGTATGGCTGAAGAAATTGATCGCACAAACTATAATAAGAAACATCTGGAGAAAACTCCTGTGAATCATAAGCAAGTACAACAAATAATACACAACTTTCCAGTTATCCTGGACACCACCCATAGAGTTAGTTGAAATTGAAACCTATCATCTGAGTTTCCTATCACTACGTCAATCTGTCTGTCTCTCGTTCTCGTCCTTCATGTGCTCGCGCTGTGTGTAAACATTATAAGGGTATTCATATCCCTTTTAGCGTGTGTAGATTACAAAAAAATAAAAATAAAAATACAATTACGTATGTCCCAACGCGAACAAATCTTTTTGACGGTCAAATCCACAATATAGAATGTATGCGAGTGGAACTATTGCCCAATGACGATCTTGCACGAAATTCGTCCTGTAGCAAAGTTCGACCACGGTTGAATCCGGAAAATCAGCGAAACATGGTGGCTCGAGATAGTGCTTCAATACCAACAATCTTTAATCCCATTGAAAACCTTTGGGCCATCCTTTCTCCAAAGATTTATGCAATTTGCCTCGGTTTCGGAGCTTCGAAAGAGTATTCAAGCGTTCAAGCGTGTTGGCGAAAAATCAACCAAAACATTTTAAAATTTTGACAAATTCAATGCCAAACAGAGTATAATAAAACTACAATATTCAAAATAAATGTTTTAAATTATAACTTAAATTTACTTAAAACAAAAATTAATCTTATCACTAAGGAACAATCAACTTTGCACAGAGCTATGAATTTTTAGCGTAGAAAAATATATAAAAAAAAAAGAAAAATATACTGAGCTTAAACGGATGTTTACCACTGTAGACAGACAAACAGACAGACAGACAAAAAAGCTAGCCAGACAGACAGACAGACAGATAGACAAACAGACAGACAGACAGCCAGACAGACAAACAGACAGACAAACTGTTAAAGATTCCTTTCACCTTATTCCAATAATCTACTCATATTTCCCAAACCAAAAGAATATTCTTGGCAATGCCATTTCCAATTGTTAAGTCTACTTTCCAATCTACACTCTCTTCGACTGAGTTTCTCATACACTTTTGCAGCAACCGCCAGCGACAACGATTCATTTCTGTTTTCCTCTAATTAATTGTAATTTCAATCTAATAAATTGTTTATATCTTTTTTGATATTCCTTTTTTTTTCATTAATTACTTTTCTTTGCTATCGAACATTTTGGTCCTTCGAGCCGGATTTAAATTTCTTTTTTTAAATTGTATTTTTTATAATTCCATAAAGTTTAAAGCTTCTTGAGTACATATTCTTTTTCGGAATTGATAAGTATTACAAATAAGAAACTAACAATATTCAATTTGTAACTAACAAACTAATTAATTGCAACCATTTCTTTCATCAGCTGCAAAAATTCTACTTAATTTTATATTGAGATTTCATACGGTGCTTTTAAATAAGTTCTTTCTTTAATTTCTTTTCGTGCAACCATATTATTCGATTCAACAAGTGAATTATTTGGCTGCCTTTTGTACCGAATACCAATTCCAACAAGTGCGGTTCATACAGAATAGTATTGCTATTGTTCATTCCATGTGCTTATCACATTTCTTCTTGACATACATACATAGGTATGTACAAGAATCAGGTATGTATTAGAAATTCTGTGTGTGCAGTGATTCTTTTTTTTTCTACCGTTGCAACTGCAACCTTCTACAGTGTATAATACATACATTCACTCCTGTTCATCTACCAAAAATCAAAAACATTTTCGCTAAGTGTATAGTGACAGGTGCTTTATCACACACATTTATATATATATGTTATATCAGATTGAGAGTGCTGTGTTTCTCAGTGACTTTTTCACATCTCGAGTGTTGCCGTGTATTCGCTTTGGTACATTAGATTAGCACTTCAAAAATATACATATATTTTCTGATTATTCCAGTGCAAGATGGAACAAATTCAAGAATTAATTGAACGGCAAAATTTATCTAAGGCAGATTTACTAAAGTTCAAATCAAACTTCGATAAAAGTGATGCGGAGCGTCTGTCCAAATTAGGATATTTGCGTAGCCGATTTCAATCATTTCAAGATTTATAATCTCCTTAAAGTCCATGAAAAATCCGAAGCAGACTTCACCTATTTTACTAAAGAAGAACATGATGAATTCGAAGAGATCTATGTAGATGTAAAAGGGGATATTTTAGAAAAAATTAATCTCCTAGAAGCGAATGGGCTTACTACAAACCGTATTAGTCAGAGCCCTACTACCAAACCAAACATTCTTTGACAATTCGTTGCGTGAAGATCATGACATTAGCCTTCCAATAATTAAATTACCTGAGTTCGACGGAAGCTATAAGAATTGGCTAACGTTTCATGACCTTTATCTCGGTATGATTCACAATAAAGCTGGGTTATCAAATGCCCGCAAATTATATTATTTGAAAAAATGCTTAACTGGTGAAGCCGAACGCCTTATTCGCTTTATACCATGCAAGAATGCAAACTATGAGACTGCGTGGAGAAGTCTCTGTGATAGATATGGCAACAAACGCGTCATTGTAGAGTCATATCTGAAAGTTCTTTGGGAACAGCCAGATATGGTTAAAGAATCTGCTACCTGTATAAGAAGACTCTTGGATACAACAAGAGAATGTTTAATTTCAATTGAAAATCTGGGGCTAGTATTTTTGCATGGGATGTCTTTGTAATATTTTTAATATCTCAGAAGCTTGATAACTCTTCTAGGAAGAGGTGGGAAGATTACCTTTCAACCAAAAATTCTAAGGCAGATTTTAAAAAGGGACAGTTGCCAAAACTAGTAGATTTCTATTCTTTTCTTGAGGATTCTTTTCGTTCATTAGAGTCCTTAGATAATCGCGTGACTTTATTTCCAAAGGAAAGAAGTACACCACAACAAAAACCTATTTTTCGTTCTCGTTCCTTTCATATCGCTAACCAAAATAACAAAGTTCCTCCATATCCTTATTGCAAAGAAACGCATTACCTATACTTGTGCTCACAATTCAAGGCCTTAACATCTGATGGCAAAACTGATCTTGCGAAAAGTAAAAATCTTTGCCTTAATTGTCTTACTCCAGGACACGTTGTTTTACAATGCAAGAGCAAATCAAATTGTAGGAAATGTAATAAGCGCCATTATACTCTTATGCATATCGAGACTCCAAACGAAACCAGTACCAATAGTGGAGTTGCTACCTCTATTACATGCCCAGAAAATTTTGTTCAATTAAATTCTAACACCTGCATCTCCCCCCCTGTATCAGTTTCACAAATAAAGGGTGATTTTTTAAGAGGTTGAGAACTTTTTTTAAAAAAAAAAACACAAAAAATTCGAAAAAATGAATGAAATATTTATTTGAATCGATAGTTTGAACCTTGCAATTTAATGTTTAAAGATAATTTCATGCAAATGTTGACCGCGGCTGCGTCTCAGGTAGCCCATCCGCTGAGTCCAATTTTGGCATACTCTTTCACACATATCGGCCGGTATCTCACGAATGAATGCATGGATGTTGGCTTCCAGTGCGTCAATCGAAGCGGGCTTGTCCCTATAGACATTAGCCTTGACATACCCCCACAAAAAATAATCTAATGGTGTCAAATCGCACGATCTAGGCGGCCAATTGACCGGCCCGAAACGTGAAATTAACTGTTCACCAAACTCGCCTCGCAATTGCGCCATTGTTTCGCGTGCTGTGTGGCATGTGGCACCGTCTTGTTGAAACCACATATCATGCAAGTCAAGAACTTCCATTTCGGGCAAAAAAAAGTTTGTTATCATCGCTCGGTAGCGTTCACCATTGACAGTAACGCTGCGATTCGCATCATCTTTGAAGAAATATGGCCCAATAATGCCGCCGGCCCATAAACCGCACCAAACAGTGGCTTTTTCGGGATGCATTGGTAGCTGTTGCAATGCTTCTGGCTGATCTTCACTCCAAATGCGGCAATTTTGCTTATTTACGTACCCATTCAACCAAAAATGAGCCTCATCGCTGAACACAATTTTTCGATAAAAAAGCGGATCCTCGGCCAGCTTTCCGAGCACGAATTTTGATAGTAAAATTCAATAATTTGCAAGCGTTGTTCATTTGTAAGACGATCCATGGTTAAATTGCAAACCAAACTGAAGCTGTTTGACAGTGACACAAGGTACTAAACACACGTCAGCTGTCAAAACCAGTGTTGCCAAAACCAAACCAGCTAAAAAATCACCCTTTACTTCTGGCTACTGCAATGGTCAAGATTTCAAGCTCTTCTGGCGAGCATATTCTGAGGGCCCTAATTGATCAGGGTTCACAAACCTCATTCATAACGGAAGGTTGTGTTCAACGTCTAAGACTAAGGAAGCACCCAGCTCACTGCATTGTCAGTGGAATTGGTTCATCAAGTTCAAATATCTGCAAAGGTTTTGTAGATTTCGAACTACAATCTTGTTTGAATACGAGTTTCCAAACACTTGTAAAAGCTTTTGTGATGTCTTCGATAAGTAGCTATGCTATGAGATATAATTATGCCTTACATTTATCTCAAGAATTTGAGCATATAACCCTTGCAGATCCCTCTTATTCTACGACGTCAAAAATTGATATTTTACTGGGTGCAGATATTTACTATAAAATCATTCTCGATGGTATAGTAAAATCAAATAGCGGTCCACTAGCACAACGCACACAGCTAGGTTAGATCTTATCTGGTCCAATCAACTCAAATGAGCACAACACCGAAACTTTAATCGCATTACATACGCAAGTTAATATCGATACTTCTCTTCGAAAGTTCTGGGAACTTGAAGAGATATCAGTTGTTCGTCCTTTATCTCCTAACGATATAGCTTATGAAACTTACTTTCAAAAAACCAATTCACGTACTTCCAGTGGAAGATACATTGTAAGACTTCCATTTAAATCCAAGGTATTGGGTGAAGAGTATCCAATATTTAAAAACTCTGCCACCAATGCACAAAGACGATTCTTTCACATGGAAGCAAAAATATTTCCAATGAATCCATCACGTAAAGTTGATTATACTAAATTCATTGACGAGTATATTAACTTAGACCATATGAAATACAAATGTGATTTTTCCGAGTTACCTTTATGTGAAAATGTATTTATTCTGCCTCATCATGGTGTTTGGAAGGAGAGTAGCTCCACAACCAAACTCAGAGTGGTGTTTGATGGCTCATCGAAACCTCCACATTCGAGTTCGTTAAATCAAGAGCTACTCCCAGGCCCGACATTGCAAAATGATTTATTGTCGCTGATTATACGATGGCGTATTTTCAAGATCGTTTTTACTGCAGACATGGAAAAAATGTTCCGTCAAATCATTATTCACCCAGATGAAACGAAGTTTCAGCTAATTCTGTGGAGATCCGAGTCATCCAGCCCTGTGAAAGTTTTCGAACTTCTGACCGTCACTTATGGAACAACAAGTGCTCCATGGCTTTCTTTAAGAGTACTTCAGCAATTGGCGAAAGACGAATCTCAAAACTTTACACTCGGATCCCTAATACTTAAACGAGATACTTATGTAGATGATATTATCTCCGGTGCTGATGATATTGATACAGCGAAAAAGATACAGAATGAGCTCAAAGAACTTCTGTATTCTGGAGGCTTTAATTTAAGAAAGTGGTCTTCGAATTGCTCAAATATGCTCTCCGATCTGCAAACGGAAGATTGAGAATTCTCATTCAACAATTCATATTCCTCAGACTCTTCAGTGAAAGCTCTTGGACTTTATGGGAACCCACTTCATGATTTTTTCTTCTTCAAAATATCTCTTCCGAAATGTACTGCCTACACAAAACGAAATCTGCTTGCTGACGCTTCGAAACTCTTCGATCCACTCGGTTGGTTAGCACCATCGGTCATAATTGCAAAAATTTATTTCCAACAACTTTGGATCGAAGGAATAGGATGGGATGATCCACTTCCAGCTAGGCTAAAACTTCATTGGGAAAGCTATCGAGCTAATCTTCCGTCATTTGAGTCCATTCGCATTACCAGATGACTTGGTACAACAACCACTTGCTTTGAGGAGATCCATGGGTTCTCAGATGCGTCCAATAGTGCTTACTCCGCAGTTTTATATTGTAGAGCCTGTCGTATTGATGGAAGTTTTTCTGTAAACATCATTACAGCAAAAACTAAAGTTGCTCCAATAAAGCAAATAACATTACCTCGCCTTGAGCTATGTGGTGCTGTTCTGCTGGCGAAACTTTACAAGAAGTTTTTCATTGCAACACAAGCTCAAGAAACAAAGTCGAAAACATTCTTTTGGACCGATTCGACTATAGTTCTTGCATGGCTCCATTCGTTACCTATTCGTTGGAAAACATTTGTTGCTAATAGAGTTAGCGAAATTCAAGAAATCACGAACAATTAGGAATGGTTTCATGTACTTTCAGAACACAACCCTGCGGATTGCGCTTCCAGAGGAGTCCAACTTCAGGACTTGGAGAAACACCATCTTTGGTGGAATGGTCCTCAATGGCTTAGTCGCCCGAAATTCGAATGGCATTCTCAAAGAAGCGACTTTTTTCACACTGAACTTGAACAAAAATCAACAGTGGTTGCATGTAATACAGCCTCAGTTCAATCGAACTTTGATTATCTCGCAAGATTCAGTACCCTTAACCGTTTGCTTCGAGTAACTGCTTATATTTTACGACCAAGTCAGGTGAAAAGTAAGAAACGCTATTTTGGTGTTTTAAAGAGCGAAGAAATTCAGCTTGCACTTTCAAAACTCATTTCATTTCACCTCCCAATCTCTGTTTTTCTCAACGGAAATCAAAGCGCTTTTAACTAATCATGAAATATCTTCCAAAAGCAAAATCCGCAAGCTTCATCCATACTTAGATGAACATAATCAGCTACGTGTCGGCGGACGTTTGCGTTTTGCTGAAATCGACGAAGGAGCAAAACATCCTTTAATTCTTTCAAACTCTTGCCACTTGGCAAAGCTTTTGGTTGCTGATTCTCATGATAACACCCTTCATGGTGGAATACAGCTTATGATGAGCTATATTCGTTCCAAATACTGGATCATAAATCTGAGAAGTCTGGCAAAAAAGCGATTCCATTCCTGCGTCCTCTGCACTAGGTTTAATCGTCAACGCACCACGCAGCTTATGGGATCACTGCCAAAGGCAAGAGTTGTAGAAAGCAGACCCTTTAGACACAGCGGAGTTGATTATGCTGGTCCATTCGACCAGTTTCGAAGGGCAGATCACCTAAAACATTTAAAGATTTCATCTGCATCTTCATTTGCTTAGTAACAAAAGCCATTCACATTGAGCTTGTTTCGGACATGAGTTCTGAGGGGTTTCTAGCTGCGTTTCGCAGATTTACAGGTCGACGAGGAAGCTGTAGTCACTTGTACAGTGATAATGGTACTAACTTCGTCGGAACCAACAAAGAACTCCTTAAGATGAATAGAATGTTCTTGGAGCAAATCTCATCAGATGTCTGTTGCCAGCTGGAAAACGAGGGAACTTCCTGGAAATTTATTACCCCCGCTTCCACTCATTTCGGAGGAGTTAAGTACCATCTTAAGCGAATTCTGATGAACAGAATTCTTAGTTTTGAAGAATTATATACGCTACTTGTTCAAATTGAATCTTCTTTGAATTCTAGACCATTATGCCCTCTAACTGATGACCCAACGGACTTGAGCGTGCTTACCCCGGCGCACTTCTTAATCGGAGAACCTACGAACATCATCCCGGAACCATCGCTTTTGGATGTCAACACAAACCGACTTAAAAGATGGCAACAGATCCAACAGATGTCGCAACAATTTTGGGATCGATGGAGAAAGGAATTTCTTTCACGTCTTCAGCAACGCCCAAAGTGGACCCGGACTGAGCGAAATTTTAAAGTCAACGATGTTGTCATCATCACCGATGAAAGGTATCCACCTGCGAAATGGCCACTAGCTAGAGTGGTAGAAATACATCCCGGCTCCAACGATATTTGTAGAGTCCAAGATTTCGAAAACACTGAAAAAAAAATACTAAAATACATTAAATTTAAATCAAATCATCGCTTTTTTAATCCTGGGAAAATGGGTTTATTTTTCAATTACTTATTACTACGGTAAACAAATGTGTTCGAATTTGATAGTCATGATGATTTATCCGTAAAAAGTTGTACCGTCACACAACCACAAAAACACTCACCCCGGAGGACAGGTGTTGCTTATGATTACAATAAATAAATAACAAAATGTATGTTGTACAATGTTGAATTAAATTGCTAAATGTCGAATAATATTCGTTTCGTGATGGATTTATGATCGCATTTGTATCAGATGTCGTCCTAACAGTCATTGTACCTCAAGCGCTGTTAAAAAAATGTGTCCAGTGTCCTCTTCATTTGGAACTAACAAAGTTATCATTTAATCTCTATAAAAAGGAGCATTCGAATTTGTTTTTTGTTTATTCGATGGAGAAAAAAAAGGAATAACTCGAAAATTTGAAATATGTACTTTTTAAAGGGTCACCAAAGCCAAACAAAAAAGAAAAGTTTGCAAATTAAATGCCTTCCGCGCTTTTGACATTTTCACCAAGGGTATTTATATTTTATTTAATCCTTTTTACCTTCGGCATCAGATATGATGATTAAAAGAGAAGTGATACATAAAAACAAAGCTCTGAACATTTTAAGTATTCGTATATTTCAATACAGGAGGTTTTTTTATTTTTTTTTTTTTGGTTTCGTTCATCGGTTTCGTTTTGCGTCGTTTGGAAGCCTGGGGCTAAATTGAAATTTATGTTATGCGTATGGAGATTCTTGAAAATTGGGGATTTGATACAAGAGTTTGATCAAAACACGTTAATATAAAAACATAAGGGCTTTTGCGGGTATTTCGATATAAACTCGTATTATTCAATCGATAGAAATACTGCGGTAAAAATGGAACATGGAATAACTTTCTCAATAAAAAAAGTACAGTTTCCTTGAGGTCCAAAATGGCAGCTATTTCTATCAATGCGTTGAACTGTACAGACATATGTTTACGCTTTTTGAAGAAGTGGATAAAAGAATACTGAGAGAAAGATTACCTATGCACTTATGGTAGAGACTGGAATGGAAGATGGCCATCTATAGTTAGTTACAGTGAAAATCATACATCTAAGTATAAGATACGTCCATTTAAAGTTGAATACAAAGCAATTGTTGCTGAAATGTTTCTGATTTTTGGTTTCTGGGCCTGCTTCTCGCAACCATTGGTGTGTTTTATATTTTTGCACGAATGGAACGGACCAACAGTTTTTTGCCGACTCCGAACGGCGCGATGAGTTGAGAAGATCATTGATAAATGATACTCTTTGATTACTTGTCAGACATTCGAAAGAGGAGGCACCGTGAAAGAACTGTTAGGTGTTCGACCTGGCCTGGGATTGAACCCGGGCAGCATTGCATAGTAGTCCAACGCACTTACCACTACACCATGATGCTCACACTAATTATAAGAGTTTCTTACTCATTCCAAGAAAACTGAAAATTAACGTTTGAATTTCTATTTTTGCATACCACTGTATACAGTGGTGGTCACAGAATTAGAAACGATAATCGCCAACGCATATAAGTATTGGGTTCTTTTTTACAAGCTATATTCTGATGAGCTAGTACCGTTATTAGATTATTGTTGAACTGTTTATTATTTTAATATGTTTTCATGAGATCAGGTGGTTGTCAAACTGGCACAATTGCAGAAAGTTCGGCTATAGTTACAATTCGCTGTGGACAGAGAATTAGAAACGATTTTTTAAAGTGAAAACTTTTTACAAAATACAATGATTTCCGTGATGTAAAAAATATTTCTTTATTTGTTTAGGATTGCTTTGTTAATATTATTTAAAATACAGTAAAAAAATTGGTAAGAATAAATCTTGTACTCCAGAAATCCGAAAGCTATTAGTCCAGAGCTATCAAAAAGATGTCGATAGCGTCAATAGCGAAAAGGTTTAGTTGCTCAAAGAAGCTTGTTTTCGGAGCAATACAAGTACTTTTTTCCGGAAACCGAATGGGTTTCGGATATGCAGTTTCGAAAAATCAAGTCTCATCTTTATGTTCTTCGTTGACAAATGCGGTTTTTTGCGGGTTATGCATCCACGAAGATTATGGTTTAGAAAGCGACGCCTAATGGTCCTAGCTGATAGTTCTTGGTGAATTTGAGGTTCAACAATCTCCATAATTTTCGTAGACATAAGAATAGCATTGGCCTTACTTGTTCCTCAAATTAACCTGTCTTCCTTTGGAGTGGTTTTTCGTTCAATCTCCTTTCTTTTGGGGCTTTCAAAACTTCCGATCTTGTTAAAGACTTGTATTGCTCCGAAAACAAGCTTCTTTGAGCAACTAAACCTTTTCGCTATTGACGCTATCGACATCTTTTCATTTTGATAGCTCTGGACTAATAGCTTTCGGATTTCTGGAGTACAAGATTTATTCTTACCAATTTTTTTACTGTATTTTAAGTAATATTAACAAAGCAATCCTAAATAAATAAAGAAATATTTTTTACATCACGGAAATCAATGTATTTTGTAAAAAGTTTTCACTTTAAAAAATCGTTTCTAATTCTCTGTCCACAGCGAATTGTAACTATAGCCGAACTTTCTGCAATTGTGCCAGTTTGAAAACCACCTGATCTCATGAAAACATATTAAAATAATAAACAGTTCAACAGTAATCTAATCACGGTACTAACTCATCAGAATATAGCTTGTAAAAAAAGAGTCCATTACTTATATGCGTTGGCGATTATCGTTTCTAATTCTGTGGCCACCACTGTATATAACGACCGTCGGCGACGCAACAAATCTAGTGCTAGTACCGAATGTAAAATGACGAGAATAAACAAGAAATATGTATCATCGTTAATCCGAAGCGTCGTTATATACGATGACATTATAAAGAAACCAACCAAATGAAAGGAAAATTGTCATTATAAACGAGGGCGTTATAAGTCACTTCCATTGTATATACAAATATCAAACTAAGCACACTTCATCCACTGTTCCACCACCGGTGGAATTATGCTCGCTGAATATTCAGCTTGGGGTTAGGGTAAAAACATGCTTTACAGATTAATTAAACCATGTGGTTTGGCTGATCCACTCTGAATTCATTAAGTACTATGTACTGATGTATAGAGAAAGACATTGAAAATAAATTATTCTACCGAAAAAGTAATTTGGAAATCGTGGAATGCCTTTTCCGTTTCCTTGCCCTTGCAAGAGTTGCCATCGAATTTTAGGTAATCTTTATTATGACTTAAGATTCACTCATCATGGCGTCACTCAAACAACATGAAACTTAAAAAAGGGTACATGCTTACTTACATGTATCTATGTATTTATGTAGTACAGGTATGTTTCTTTCAACTAAAAAAAAGCAGTTGAAAGAAACATACCTGCACCTTGACGGTGACATTTCGATTTTCTTAATTTTTGAAGAAATTCAGCCTGATGATGCCGCCAGCCCATAAAACGCACTAAAGAGTATAGTAGCTTTGGATTTTTTGAACAAAATTTTACGATTTAATATTTTTATTTTGTTAACTGATTTTTTAAATAAATTTCCATGATAATTTTGTCAGCTGTCTGAGTGTTCTTATATCGATAAAAAAGACATCCTAAAAAATACGCTTTATTAAAGCTTATATAAGTTGGCTAATTTGACAGAAAAAATAGAAATTAATTTTTTTAAATTATTTTAAAAAACACAAAAAAATCAAATAGTGCTGGGTCCGAGGAAGAACATATAATATGTACATACATACACTATAGCACTATAAAAAGCGTTAATTTATCATTAAAATCAATAGTTAACAATATTATTTTTATTTCATTTTTATTACCATTGAGTTATCTCTACGAGAGTAATGAAAACTCAACTGTCTCATTTTTGTTTTTATTCATAACAGCACATACATTCAAAATCGCTAAGTTTTTCCGCCGAAAAAGTATTCGTCTTCACGCATTTTAAATTAATATACGATTAGTTTGCGGGATTTATTCGCTGCTTTTGGAGTCCAATAGCTCCGATCAGGACATGAGTAGTTGGAAGTTGGTTGTGGAAGTGCTCGTAGTGCATATCTTTTTCAGAAAAGTAGAGCAGAGTAGTAGAGCAGTTCTGCAAAAGAGTGTTTTTTTTACGAACGAAAGCAAGGGGATTCTACGGTTTCCGTGGCGCCAAGGTTTGAAAATGCCATTTTGTAGATCTCGGTGAAATAAACACAAAATATAAAGTAAAAAAAATTGATTAATCGCTTAGTTTAGGAGATATCGAGGTTTAACAATTTAAGCAAAGACATTTATGAACTTAGAAAATCGCGCGATTTTTTTAGTTTTATTTGTTCAAAGTCTGCTGCTCAAAAACTAAGTTCATAAATACAACTTGTATTAGCTGGACCCTTAAAAATCGGCTGTTAAGAGCGATGAAGGAGGCGTAGAGCTCGTCGATTTGACTGCCGCGCCGGAATAAAGTAACGAGTAACTGCATTATTCGTTTACCCCTTCCGCACAGGGTACAGTTTTATTCGCTTTGCCATAGTCGGGTAAAAATAGAAAAGAAAAGAAACCAGAAACAACAACTCGAGTATAAGTTATGTCTCTCTGTAGTATGTAAGTAAACATATAAAATCAGAACAACACTCATCTAATCTTGCATTTTTTCTTAAGACAGCATACAGACCCGTTAACATCAGGTTAAGTTCAGTTTAAGGGTATGCAAATACGACTTGGTTATAGATCCGGAGCCACCGATGTAAAGAGATATTTGTTGATAACCAGATAAAGTACCTGGTCTAGCTAGCTTAGCACTCAGGCAAAAGAAATCACCTGTTTATTGTTGTATTGACAACAACTGTTGACAGTTTTACTTGAGTTTATCATTTCGAGTTTCCAATTTAAATAAATAAAAGAAATAAACACAAAATATAAAGTAAAAAAAATTGATTAATCGCTTAGTTTAGGAGATATCGAGGTTTAACAATTTAAGCAAAGACATTTATGAACTTAGAAAATCGCGCGATTTTTTTAGTTTTATTTGTTCAAAGTCTGCTGCTCAAAAACTAAGTTCATAAATACAACTTGTATTAGCTGGACCCTTAAAAATCGGCTGTTAAGAGCGATGAAGGAGGCGTAGAGCTCGTCGATTTGACTGCCGCGCCGGAATAAAGTAACGAGTAACTGCATTATTCGTTTACCCCTTCCGCACAGGGTACAGTTTTATTCGCTTTGCCATAGTCGGGTAAAAATAGAAAAGAAAAGAAACCAGAAACAACAACTCGAGTATAAGTTATGTCTCTCTGTAGTATGTAAGTAAACATATAAAATCAGAACAACACTCATCTAATCTTGCATTTTTTCTTAAGACAGCATACAGACCCGTTAACATCAGGTTAAGTTCAGTTTAAGGGTATGCAAATACGACTTGGTTATAGATCCGGAGCCACCGATGTAAAGAGATATTTGTTGATAACCAGATAAAGTACCTGGTCTAGCTAGCTTAGCACTCAGGCAAAAGAAATCACCTGTTTATTGTTGTATTGACAACAACTGTTGACAGTTTTACTTGAGTTTATCATTTCGAGTTTCCAATTTAAATAAATAAAAGAAATAAACACAAAATATAAAGTAAAAAAAATTGATTAATCGCTTAGTTTAGGAGATATCGAGGTTTAACAATTTAAGCAAAGACATTTATGAACTTAGAAAATCGCGCGATTTTTTTAGTTTTATTTGTTCAAAGTCTGCTGCTCAAAAACTAAGTTCATAAATACAACTTGTATTAGCTGGACCCTTAAAAATCGGCTGTTAAGAGCGATGAAGGAGGCGTAGAGCTCGTCGATTTGACTGCCGCGCCGGAATAAAGTAACGAGTAACTGCATTATTCGTTTACCCCTTCCGCACAGGGTACAGTTTTATTCGCTTTGCCATAGTCGGGTAAAAATAGAAAAGAAAATAAACCAGAAACAACAACTCGAGTATAAGTTATGTATCTCTGTAGTATGTAAGTAAACATATAAAATCAGAACAACACTCATCTAATCTTGCATTTTTTCTTAAGACAGCATACAGACCCGTTAACATCAGGTTAAGTTCAGTTTAAGGGTATGCAAATACGACTTGGTTATAGATCCGGAGCCACCGATGTAAAGAGATATTTGTTGATAACCAGATAAAGTACCTGGTCTAGCTAGCTTAGCACTCAGGCAAAAGAAATCACCTGTTTATTGTTGTATTGACAACAACTGTTGACAGTTTTACTTGAGTTTATCATTTCGAGTTTCCAATTTAAATAAATAAAAGAAATAAACACAAAATATAAAGTAAAAAAAATTGATTAATCGCTTAGTTTAGGAGATATCGAGGTTTAACAATTTAAGCAAAGACATTTATGAACTTAGAAAATCGCGCGATTTTTTTAGTTTTATTTGTTCAAAGTCTGCTGCTCAAAAACTAAGTTCATAAATACAACTTGTATTAGCTGGACCCTTAAAAATCGGCTGTTAAGAGCGATGAAGGAGGCGTAGAGCTCGTCGATTTGACTGCCGCGCCGGAATAAAGTAACGAGTAACTGCATTATTCGTTTACCCCTTCCGCACAGGGTACAGTTTTATTCGCTTTGCCATAGTCGGGTAAAAATAGAAAAGAAAAGAAACCAGAAACAACAACTCGAGTATAAGTTATGTATCTCTGTAGTATGTAAGTAAACATATAAAATCAGAACAACACTCATCTAATCTTGCATTTTTTCTTAAGACAGCATACAGACCCGTTAACATCAGGTTAAGTTCAGTTTAAGGGTATGCAAATACGACTTGGTTATAGATCCGGAGCCACCGATGTAAAGAGATATTTGTTGATAACCAGATAAAGTACCTGGTCTAGCTAGCTTAGCACTCAGGCAAAAGAAATCACCTGTTTATTGTTGTATTGACAACAACTGTTGACAGTTTTACTTGAGTTTATCATCAAGTTTCGAGTTTCCAATTTAAATAAAGTTCCAGATCTATATTGTCTCTTTACAGAGCAAATCCCATAAATATTCATTTCTGTTAATAATACCATTAAAAAATTAATTAAAAATATATATTGCGGCATAGTAATGAACTGGAAGTATGTATGTATCTCTCTTGTGGAAGTTTGTATCGCCACAATAAATCATTTCAAGATATCAGTGCTGTGAGCAGCGTGTCCTCAACTTGAAAATATCACCGGAAGCGGTTTTTCTCGAAAAGTACGAATTTCACTTTTCTTTTAAATTTTACTTATTTTATTATTTCTTTATTTACTTTTCAAATGTTTTTGAATGCTTTTTTGGTTATTAATTTTTATTCTGCCTATTCTTCTTCAATTCTTTTGCTTCAAATTAAAAGCAATTTGTTTTAATTTAGGATGTAAATTTTTATCTTACATTTGCAAATGGTGTGTGCGGAATGGAGGTTAACCCAGGCAGTCGGTTTTGTCAAAGTACATAAATCCAAATAAATGCACATATATTGTATGCCCTAAACCCAAAAACATCTATGCGTGATTATGTTCAGTAGGTACTTATTTATTTTAATTAGTTCATTTTAAAAGATACATTTATGGTAGATCATATATTGCATTCCATTTTGTATCGTAACGAGAAAGCTGTTGTGGATGTGATTTAAACTGTAAATCTTCATTAAATCGCTTAGTATTCGGTGAATAAAAGAAGGAGAAATCGATTATAAAAATGCCAAAATCATTGTATTACACCATTATACATAATGGTAATAGTTCCTTAGTTTTCTATGTAAACAGATATATACATAATATATATGTACATATATATATGTGTGGAGCAGGGACGTGCCGTGATGTTCTAATCAGGGTGTTCTCCATTTTTTTTTTTTTGTTAGATAATAACGTCTATTCTCAGTTTTCTCCAGGACCACGACGAGGACGTGAAGTAAACAAGGCCAACCAAACAAACCACACAACCAAAATTTTCCTTCATAGTTAAAAAACTGAAAATGTCTACTAAAAGATTTACTTTTAATTTCCACCTCACAAATCAAATCCGGAAGAGACGGTGTTGGCCTTCCAGAACTAATTATTTCCAGTTTTTCTTCCAAATTTAATTGCGAATATGGTTTCTCCAATCATTTTTCAATAGCTCATCGACAGGTCATATTTTTCTCTTATATACTTTGGCTTAAAAGAACGACATGCACATCTTACTACTGCCAAAATGCGAATGATTAGTAGGCGTGTTTTTTTTTTGTAACCCGTATAGACTTCGAAAAAGATTTCAGAGTAAAAATAAGACTGGATAATTCTGTATTTAACATGGTAAACATGCTGCTGAAACATGTTTAGCCTATATAGGCTTGCAAAAAAAAAAACGACTAGTGTTGTATTGCTTTTTGCTTTCGCTTCAGTCGATATGGAGAATGGAGTTCTACAAATATAGAGCACATCGAAATTGAACAAAAACTAACATCAATACTCAAGAGAAGAGAATCGAACAAAATTCAACCAAACAAACGTTAACATGCGATATAAAACAGAGTATGAAAAGCAACATAATACCCACAGGCCACAGCCACAGCTAACATCTTCATCACTAAAGAAAAGGATAGAAAAGGTGTTGTATCGAGCCTATGGGTGCGCAGTTTGCTGGAGAACTCAAATTGATGCGAAATAAAACAGAATATGAAAAGCAACATCATACCCACAGCTAACATCTCCATCGCTAAAGAAAAAGGTAGAAATGTGTTGCATCGAGACTGGGTGCGCAGTTCTCTGGAGAACCCAAATTCATATTTTTGTACAGACGATTGTTGGGACTTTGAATGTGGTAGAACTTTTTTTCCGTTGGGTTGGTGCGCTAGTAAATGGAGAACAACCGGGCGAGTCGACGTCAAACTGAATTTGTTTTGTTGGTTTGGATAGGTTGATAAAGCTTTGAAAGTATGTATGACGGCGCGCGCCGTTCGATTTACTTACGAAAAGAGAAGAATATTTTGTTCGACGTCAATTTGTATTGAATGGTTTATATACATTTTGGTATTGGGTGACTGCGGTGTTTGGTTTGGTTGATTTGGCTATGACGCGACGGTGCGGCACAACAGAGTGAACAGAAGTGGATGTTAAAGCAGAATTTTTAATTGAACATTTTTGAATTACAACTCAACGATATTGTTAGCGCATGTACATAAACAAATACATTTTTCATAAAGATGGATTTTGTTGGGGTGTGCGGAGAACACCTGCGCACCTTAGAAGAGTTGTAATTCAAAAATGTTCAATTAAAAATTCTGCTTTAACATCCACTTCTGTTCACTCTGTTGTGCCGCACCGTCGCGATTTGTTTGTTTATTTACATGTGTGCTAACAATATCTAGTTGAGTTGCAATTTAACATCCATCCACTTCTGTTCACTCTGTTATGCCGCACCGTCATGTCAGAGCCAAATCAACCAAACCAAACTTACTTACTTACTTACTTAGGTGGCGCTACAGTCCGGGGTGGACCAAGGCCTCAACCAACAACCTCTTCCAGTTAGCCCGGTCCTTAGCTAACCGCTTCCAGTTGCGCTCTCCAAGTTGGTTGAGGTCTTGTTCTACTTGGTCGCGCCACCTTAGGCGAGGTCGTCCTCTGCTGCGCTGACCCTCCGGGTTAGAGTTGAATATTCTCCGAGCCGGAGCGCTGATGTCCATGCGCTCTACATGTCCTAGTCATCTTAAACGCCCAATGTGCAGTTTTTTGACCAGGCTGATGTCGCTGTATAGCTCGTACAGTTCGTCGTTGAATCTTCTCCTCCAAAACCCGTCAACGCAAACGGGACCGAATATCCTACGAAGGATTCTTCTCTCAAAGCGACCAAGGAGATCTTCATCCGCTTTCGATAAAGTCCATGCTTCAGCTCCATATAGCAAGACTGGGATGATAAGGGTCTTATATAGAGTCTCCTTAGTCGATCGGGAAAGGACTTTACTGCTCAATTGCCTTCTTAGCCCAAAGAAACAGCGGTTGGCAAGAGTAATCCTTCGTTTGATTTCCGACGAGATGTCATTTTTGATGTTATGGCAGAGCCGAGGTAGACAAAGTCCTTTACTACCTCAAAGTTGTAGCTGTCTATTGTGACGTTCTGTCCAATTCGTCGATGTTGGTTGTCCCTTTTTGTTGACAGCATATACTTAGTTTTGCCCTCGTTTACCGCTAAACCCATTTTGGCCGCTTCCATTTCTATACTCGCGAACGCGCCGGTGACAGCTCGCTGTGTTCTACCAATGATGTCAATATCGTCGGCGTATGCAAGTAGTTGAACGGACTTTTGAAAGATCGTTCCTTGTGTGTTGGCTTGTGAGTTTCGAACAATTCTTTCAAGTATGATATTGAAGAAGTCGCATGACAGCGCATCACCTTGTCTGAATCCTTTTTTGACATCGAAGGTCTCGGTGAGGTCATTACCGACCTTGATGGAGCAGCGAGCTTTCTCCATCGTCATCCTGCACAGACGGATGAGTTTGGCAGGGATGTCAAAACTAGACATGGCTCTATACAGTTCATCCCTCCAGATGCTGTCATAGGCGGCCTTGAAATCGATGAACAGGTGGTGGGTATCGATTTGGACTTCTTGGGTTTTTTCCAGGATCTGCCTGAGTGTGAAAATTTGGTCTATGGTGGACTTTCCTGTCCTGAAACCGCACTGATAGGGCCCAATCAGATTGTTCACGAAAGGCTTCAAGCGTTCACACAATATGGCAGATAGGATCTTGTAGGCGATGTTCAGGAGACTGATGCCTCTGTAATTGGAGCAGTTGAGAGGGTCTCCTTTCTTATGAACCGGGCAAACGATGCTGAGATTCCATTCATCTGGCATACTTTCATCTGACCAAATCTTAGAGATGAGTTGGTGTATGCTCACTACCAAGTCATCTCCAGCTGCTTTAAATAGCTCTGCGGGTAAACCGTCAGGTCCAGCAGCCTTGTTGGACTTAAGTTTGGATATTGCTATCCGCACTTCGTTTTGATCAGGTGGATGGGAGTTTTGGCTATCATCATCTAAGTTGAATGGTTCATTCTGCCTGACAGCGGAATTTTGGTCGTCATCGCCATTGTACAGTCTGCAGAAGTAGTCTTTCCAAATTCTCAGCACCGACTGTGTTTCTACTACGATGTTTCCATCCGCGTCTCTACAGGTTTCTGTACGGGATTTGTTTTGCTGGCACATTCTTTTTACCCTCTGGTAAAACTTCCGTACATTGTTCCTGGAGTAGCATCTCTCAATATCCTCGAATGCACGCTTCTCGTGCTCTTTCTTTTTCCTTCTAAGAAGCCGATGTTCTTCCCGTCTCTTTTGCTCGCAGAGCATGCGAGCAGATCTAGTCCTTCTTTGCAGCGCCGCTTTATACGCTTGTTGTTTTTCCGCGTTAGCTAGTCTGCACTCTTCATCAAACCAGGGGTTTCGTGGTGGTGGTCGTGTGAAACCCAGCACATCATTCGCGGCACTTATGATGGCTTGCTGGCAGTGTTGCCACTGGTTTTCTGTACTAGCTGTTGCTGCGGTAGGACTCGTAGCAAGAGATCGGGATATGCGTTCTCTGTAGGCTCTGGCGGTGTCTTGCGATTGTAGCTTTTCGACATTGTACTTTCTCACAGTATTTCGTTGTTGTGGCGCTGTGGATATCCGCATTCGTACCTTGGCTACAACAAGGTAGTGGTCCGAGCCAATGTTGGCCGCCCGGAAGGTTCGGACATCCATAATACTGGAGGCATGTCTGGTGTCGATCGCAATGTGGTCGATTTGGTTGACGGTTATTCGATCCGGAGACCGCCATGTCCCCTTATGGATACTGAGATGTGGAAACTGTGTGCTTGCTATACTGACACTTCGCCCCGCAGCAAAGTCAATCAGCCTTAGTCCGTTTTCGGACGTGGTGTCGTGTAGGCTGTGCCTTCCAACCGTCCTACCAAAGATGTCCTCTCTTCCTATCTTGGCGTTAAAGTCGCCCAGTACGATTTTAACGTCATGTCTAGGGCATTGCTCGTATGTTTGGTCGAGGAGCTCGTAGAAACTATCTTTGGTAGCGTCGTCTTTTTCTTCTGTGGGGGCGTGAGCGCATAAAAGGCTTATGTTGGCGAATTTTGCCTTGACACAGATTGTCATAAGACGCTCGCTCACGTGCCGAAAGCTCAAGACTTCTTGCCTAAGTCTGCCGCGTATGACAAATCCGCATCCGAATAAGCGCTGTTTATTTTCTGTATAGCAGTCACCGTAGTAGATATCACAGTTTTCCATCCTTTTTCTGCCTGGCCCATTCCATCGCACTTCCTGGATGGCGGTTATATCTGCCTTGTAGCAGTTTAGGGCCTCTGCCAGTTGTTCGGATGCACCGTCGCCGTTCATTGAACGAACATTCCAGGTACATATCCGAACGTCGTTGTCCTTATTTCGTTTAGCGTGGTTGTCAACAGTAGATCCGTCCTTTTCCGAGGCTTTTGGTTGTTTCAGAACAAATTTTTTTTTACGTGGTTAGGTAGTTAGCCTCACGCACAACCCCCAACCTGGAGGGCCAGATCCTGGTATACCCCTAGGACAAGGGGCCGGGTACACCGGTGTCAGTAACCCACTACGAGGGTGTGAGCGCTGCCGTTGGCCCGCTAGGGGCTCATCCGCCACCAACTCTTTTCCAAGACCCTGACTAGTACTTGGAAATCCTTATCGACCTGAGCTCCGAATATGTCGGAGTAGCTCAGATAAGGTTTTGTTTCCGTTCTGGAAATTTTAGCGCCACCGTTGGTTCCATTGATGGAATTCATCCGCTGACGTGAATTATAGTGCTGCTATTTTCCCTTGATCAGCACTCGCGCTTATAAAATTAGCAAGTCGTGCCCGGATGGGCAGCGACCAGTACCCGATGGTTACCACTTGGAGGTAAAATAAGCACAATTGATGTGTAGTAACAGTTACAACACTGGGCTTAGCCAAATTAAAGCCAATCAGTGCCTACCCTATTTCTACAACATCCAACCAAACCAAACACCGCAGTCAAAATCGCAATACCAAAATGTATATAAGCCATTCAATACAAATTGACGTCGAACAAAATGTCCTCCTCTTTTCGTAAGTAAATCGAACTGCACGCGCCGTCATACATATGCACTTTCAAACCTTGCTGTATCAACCTATCCAAACTAGGGATGAGCGATGTTCATCGATGTTCACAAAACATCGATGTTTTAACATCGATGTTGAAGTACGTAAAATATCGTATAATCTATGTTAAGAACAAAACATCGACCATCGATGTTAGCAAAAGAGACCGGACTCTTAATTGAAGATTTTGAATGTTTTTTTTTTAATTGAAGACTTAGCATGAGAAAATAAAAAAATTCACGAATTTTGAACTGTTCAGCCTTATTGTGAGTTTCACCCGAAAAATATTTCTCGCGAATTTTAAAAGCTATTGTGAGTTTCGCCCGAATAAAATATTACTTCTTTTTGTTGAGATTTAAAAAATGTGAGTTTCTACTGGAATTTCTACTATTCTTGCCTTAATATAAACAAACAAATTCTGTCTTGTTGTTCTCTTTTTCGCCTATTACCTATAAATAAGCGAAATTATCAGCTGTTACCTATCAATGGTTTTTCATTTCCCCCGAATGAAGTTTCGGCCGAAACTCACAATAGGGGAAAAGTGAAATGTTATTTTTTCGGGCGGAATGTTGTTCGGCTGACCTGAAACTCACAATAATGCTGATTATTTTCCCCAATTTCGGGATTTTTAAAACATCGTGTTTCATTTTTTCGGGATTTTGTGTATTTGGGACTTTAAAAGTCGCGATTTATGCCGCTTCCATGCAAGTATGTTGTTTCTTTACGTCATTATTCGGCATTCTATAAATTCATCATATAACATCGATGTCTTAAAACATCGACGTTTTGAGTTCGATTATTATCGATCATCGATGTTCAGTCAGCGATGTTGACATCGATGTCAATATCGATATTTTGCCAACATCGCTCATCCCTAATCCAAACCAACAAAACAAATTCAGTTTGACGTCGACTCGCCCGGTTGTTCTCCATTTACTAGCGCACCAACCCAACGGAAAAAAAGTTATAGTATAAAAAAAAGTTCTACCACATTCAAAGTCCCAACAATCGTCTGTACAAAAATATGAATTTGGGTTCTCCAGAGAACTGCGCACCCAGTCTCGATGCAACACATTTCTACCCTTTTCTTTAGCGATGGAGATGTTAGCTGTGGGTATGATGTTGCTTTTCATATTCTGTTTTATTTCGCATCAATTTGAGTTCTCCAGCAAACTGCGCACCCATAGGCTCGATACAACACCTTTTCTATCCTTTTCTTTAGTGATGAAGATGTTGGCTGTGGGTATTATGTTGCTTCTCATATTCTATTTTTTCGCGCGATTTTTTTAGTTTTATTTGTTCAAAGTCTGCTGCTCAAAAACTAAGTTCATAAATACAACTTGTATTAGCTGGACCCTTAAAAACCGGCTGTTAAGAGCGATGAAGGAGGCGTAGAGCTCGTCGATTCATCGTCGATTGTTCGATTTCGATGTGCTCTATATTTGTTTAGGAGATATCGAGGTTTAACAATTTGAGCAAAGACATTTATGAACTTAGAAAATCGCGCGATTTTTTTAGTTTTATTTGTTCAAAGTCTGCTGCTCAGAAACTAAGTTCATAAATACAACTTGTATTAGCTGGACCCTTAAAAATCGGCTGTTAAGAGCGATGAAGGAGGCGTAGAGCTCGTCGATTTGACTGCCGCGCCGGAATAAAGTAACGAGTAACTGCATTATTCGTTCACCCCTTCCGCACAGGGTACAGTTTTATTCGCTTTGCCATAGTCGGGTAAAAATAGAAAAGAAAAGAAACCAGAAACAACAACTCGAGTATAAGTTATGTCTCTCTGTAGTATGTAAGTAAACATATAAAATCAGAACAACACTCATCTAATCTTGCATTTTTTCTTAAGACAGCATACAGACCCGTTAACATCAGGTTAAGTTCAGTTTAAGGGTATGCAAATACGACTTGGTTATAGATCCGGAGCCACCGATGTAAAGAGATATTTATTGATAACCAGATAAAGTACCTGGTCTAGCTAGCTTAGCACTCAGGAAAAAGAAATCACCTGTTTATTGTTGTATTGACAACAACTGTTGACAGTTTTACTTGAGTTTATCATCAAGTTTCGAGTTTCCAATTTAAATAAAGTTCCAGATCTATATTGTCTCTTTACAGAGCAAATCCCATAAATATTCATTTCTGTTAATAATACCATTAAAAAATTAATTAAAAATATATATTGCGGCATAGTAATGAACTGGAAGTATGTATGTATCTCTCTTGTGGAAGTTTGTATCGCCACAATAAATCATTTCAAGATATCAGTGCTGTGAGCAGCGTGTCCTTAACTTGAAAATATCACCGGAAGCGGTTATTCTCGAAAAGTACGAATTTCACATTTCTTTTAAATTTTACTTATTTTATTATTTCTTTATTTACTTTTCAAATGTTTTTGAATGTTTTTTTGGTTTTTATTTTTTATTCTGCCTATTCTTCTTCAATTTTTTGCTTCAAATTAAAAGCAATTTGTTTTAATTTAGGATGTAAATTTCTATCTTACATTTGCAAATGGTGTGTGCGGAATGGAGGTTAACCCAGGCAGTCGGTTTTGTCAAAGTACATAAATCCAAATAAATGTACATATATTATGTATGCCCTAAACCCAAAAACATCTATGCGTGATTATGTTCAGTAGGTACTTATTTATTTTAATTAGTTCATTTTAAAAGATACATTTATGGTAGAT
Organism: Brachyopa scutellaris; assembly: GCA_949775065.1. NCBI lineage: Eukaryota > Metazoa > Arthropoda > Insecta > Diptera > Syrphidae > Brachyopa > Brachyopa scutellaris. Next base: position 51,151,442 of record OX459113.1, on the reverse strand, counting down.
CCTATATTGCATCCCATTTTGTATCGTAACGAGAAAGCTGTTGTGGATGTGATTTAAACTGTAAATCTTCATTAAATCGCTTAGTATTCGGTGAATAAAAGAAGGAGAAATCGATTATAAAAATGCCAAAATCATTGTATTACACCATTATATATAATGGTAATAGTTCCTTAGTTTTCTATGTAAACAGATATATACATAATATATATGTATATATATGTGTGTGGAGCAGTGACGTTTATTCTTAGGTGCGCAGGTGTTCTCCGCACACCCCAACAAAATCCATCTTTATGAAAAATTTGTTTGTTTATTTACATGTGTGCTAACAATATCTAGTTGAGTTGCAATTTAACATCCATCCACTTCTGTTCACTCTGTTATGCCGCACCGTCATGTCAGAGCCAAATCAACCAAACCAAACACCGCAGTCAAAATCGCAATACCAAAATGTATATAAGCCATTCAATACAAATTGACGTCGAACAAAATGTCCACCTCTTTTCGTAAGTAAATCGAACTGCACGAGTTACGTTATCAATACACTCCCACAGTTCTCCACTCCAAAATGCTGACGCTCCAAACATGAGCTCAAATGCTCTGCATACTTCCCAAGACTTCGAGCTGATCAAGCAGAAGTACCAAGTCAACTCAGGTGTTTTTTTTTTTTTTTTTATTATTTTCAAAAATCGTTACAAATATGCATATGTATGTGTTACCTGCGAAGCTAATAGCTTAGCTGCAGGTGGTTAGGTTTAAAAATGCAATTTAGCTTGAAAGTTTTGGGTTGGTAAGCATTTTTTATGAATCTTGCATGTTAAGTTACATACAATTTATTAACAAAACAATAGGAAATTAAATAAAAATGAAAATTTAGTTTTAAGTTATGGAATTCAGTCTTAAAAAGTACATTTTGGTTATCTTTTTACGTTTCTTAAAATTTCTAATATTTTTAATGCTGCTCGGTAAAGAATTTATAATTGTAGGCATTATGTGGGCAAGCTGTCTTCTTCCGTAATTGTTGTTTATTGCTGGTAGTTCGAGAAGGTGTTGAGCTCGTCTTCGCGTATTTTGAGCATGATTTATCGGGTGCTGAAAACGAGAGTCATCGCAGTACTCAAGGATTGCTGACATCTTGTAAATACTAGTTACATCTAGAACTTTAAAAACATTATTATTTTTATTTATAGTTTTCAATAAACGACGTTGAATATTAAATATCTTATCGAGATGAGTTTTCGATGCATTTCCCCATGCTAATATTCCGTATCTTAAGCGGGATTCGGCTAATGAATAGTAGACCTGCTTCTGGACATCTGTGTTAGTGTATTTTTTTAGGTACACCATTGCAAAAAGAGTACTTTTCAATTGAAGCCGCAAGTTATTGATGTGCTCGTTCCAGATGAAGTGTTCATCAATTGTGATACCTAAGTATTTTATGGATTTGACGACTTCAATAGCATCACTTTTACACGTAGTTGGACATCCATCATTTTGGTGATATATTTTAATTGTAGCTGTTGGTTTATTTGGTGTGTGTATGTGCATTAACTTCGTCTTTGCAGAGTTGATAACCAAACTATGATCATGGCAACATCGTGACACCTTATCAAATTCATCCTGCATTGTTTTTATGGCGATATCAAGACTTCTATGCTTGACAACAATTGCAATGTCATCAGCATAGGCAAAGGCTGTAGCATTTTTGAACACACGTAGAAGCTCGTTTGTGAACAGGATGAATAATAAAGGACCCAATTTCGACCCCTGTGGTATGCCATATAGGCTCTGTGTTTCTCTGCTTATTTCATTAGATACTTTCACCCTTGCTGTTCGGCCTGATAGGTAGTCTTGAAACCAGTTAGCCGCCTTCCCCCTTAATCCAATTCTGTATAGGCTTTCTAGGAGTTTTTCGTGTACTAGTGTATCAAATGCTTTACTGAAATCAACGAACATTGTAAGTATATGATGGCTCATGTTCAAGCCCACGGTTATCAGATTTGACAATTCTCCCAGTAGTCGTCCTGTACTTTTTCCCTTTTGGAAACCATACTGGTTTGGTTGCAGAATTTTATGTTTCTTAATGAAAAGTGTTAAACGGCTTACTACAACTTCTTCTAGACACTTGTCTACTACGGATAAAATTGAAATCGGTCTGTAGTTTCCTATATCTGTTTTCACTCCTCCTTTATAAATGGGGCGAATTAAAGAGGTCTTAACCCATTAGTGCATATGGTCCGTTTAAACGGACGTCATCTAAATGTAAACTTGCAATGTTTTCTCTGCATAGAGTCCGTTTAAACGGACACACTCTATTTGCTCATAAAAATACAAAATGTTCTGATTTCGTATTTTTTTTTTAAAAATAAAGAGTGTTTTACTGCAAACAAACGACAGAATGTAAAAAAAAAACTTCAAATTAACTTCATGCACTAATGGGTTAAGAAAATTAGGAACACGACCTTGATTGAGACTTTGTTTTAAATTTGTTTGCAAAACTGGCGCTAGCATTATGACACTAGTCTTAAGATCTATTGGTCTTATGTTGTCGATTCCTGGACCTTTATTTGTCTGCAGACTGCACAGCATATCTCGCACTTCTGTCTCACTGATTTCTTCTAGGAACAAAGATCGGACGATATACAAATTTTGGTGACTCGACGTCTTGTGGTTGCATTTATGGATAATTTTAGATGCTTGGTTTGAAAATTGCTCAGCAAAGTCATCTACAACTGACGTAAGGTCCTTATCTTTAGCAAAGTTATTTGCAATTACTTTATCTATAGATAACTTTTTTCGCCCTAGAATTTCATTTATGAATCCCCAAGTTTTTCGTAGATGATTTTTAGCAAGTGCAAATTGTGTTTTATAGTAGCTAGATTTATCTATGAGTATGCGTTTGTTTACGAAGTTTCGGAAGTAAGAGTACTCTTTTTTATAACTTTGATTATGTGGGTTATTTTTGTATCTTCTATATAGATCATCTCTTTTCTTACAGATGCTGATCAATTCGGGCGTTATCCAAGGCTTATTTGCTCGCTTTCATTTGTTCGTGGTTTCTGTTGTTGATTGTGTATATATATTACTAATTTTTTCGACAAACTTTCTGTAGAGACACTCAACATCGGATTCGCAACAAAGACTTTGCCAATTCGTTCGCTCAATCAATTGATTTACTTTATGTTGACTAATTTTACTATGCCTTTTATGGACAGCCTTACAGTCATTATTGTCAGTAGTAGCATACATGATAGCATAGTGATCAGATATACCAGTTTCAATAACTGCCGATGAGATACCACTTGGCGTGATACTGACGAATAAATGATCAATCAATGTTGACGAATTGGTGTTTAGATCTACACGTGTGCTTCCTCTTATGACATTCATTAAGCCTTTAGATGCCATAATTTCCAAGTAAGTTATTACTTGAGAGTCACATAAGTTATGTAAATTTATATTCATGTCTCCCAAAACTATGATTTCTCCTCTGTTTTTAATATGCATGTCTAATTCTTTTATAAATTCCGCGATATTTAACTTAGGTGGTCTATATATAGCATGAATAAATTGGCACCGTAGCGCAAGTGGTTAGTGCGTCGGACTACTGAGCCAGCGGTCTTGGGTTCGAATCCCGCCGCAAACACCTAAAAGTTTTTCACAGTGCCCACCTCTTTCGAATGTCTGACAAGCATCAAAGAGTATCATTTGTCACGATTGAGCTTCTCAACTCGCCGTTCGGAGTCGGCAAAAAACTGTAGGTCCCTTCCATTCGTGCAAAAATATAACACGCACACACAAATGGTTGCGAGAAGCAGGCCCAGGTTCACCTCGAGCTGTAGCGCCAACTAAGTAAGTAAATTTCTTTTCATTTTTGCTTTGTATTTCTATGTCAATACTTTCATAGAACACGGTATTTACACAACTTCGTTTATAATAAATATTATTTTTTATGAATACTACTAATCCTCCTCCTCTGGTATCTTTTCTATTGAAAAATTCCGCATTGAATCCATTAATATTGTAAAATTCATTTTCTTCAGCTTTTATATTGATTTCATTTAAAACAATTACATCAAGAAAACATAAAATATTTTCAATTTCTGCTAGAAAAATATTCCAGTTTTTTCGCATTGACCGAATATTAAGACATATACAAGAAAAACTTTTATTTTCAAAAAAAGTTTTTTCAAAGCCGGTAAAACTATGTATCACCTTAAAATCAAATTCAGCTTCACTATATGTTTCCTCCATAATTTCTCATTTTGTTTTGTGCATCAAATTCGTTCAGTTTAAGAGTTTTATTTTATGTTGTTATATTATTTACATCGCTGAGAGAGCCGATGTGAATTGTTTCACCGTTCTCTGTTTTTTTCGCAAGTATTTTGCCAGATGCCTCCCACACAAATCTCCAATTACACTCTCTGGCTTTGTTTTTGGCGAGCCAAAGCAAGTGCTTGTTTAATGGAGTTAAATGGTTATTGACAAATACAATTGCATCACTAGATGTGTTTCTGTTTTGACTGCTGGATGCATTTTCACTTACTTTGCCCAGCTGAATTTTGCGTGCCGATTTTGCATTTTTAATAAAATTAGCTTTTCGTGCGTAGCTTGTAAATGAAACAATTATCGACGATCGTTGAGGGTGTCTTTTGTTTGTGCGATTAATGTCAGATATTTCGGTAGTGTCTAATTCACAATTAATGGTTTTACCTATTGCTTGGACAACCTGTGTGAGATTTTCGTTTGGAGTTGGTGGAATATTTTTAACCTCAATATTATTCTTGAGTAGTTGTTGCTCCAATGTGTTTATTTTTGATTCCATGGAAAGTATTTGTTGGTCTTTTCGAATGTTGTTCTCTTTGAGATCTTTTATCTCATCGGTAAGTTTTTTAAGAAGATCGTTGTTCATTGTCAAATTTAGATTGATCTGCTCATATTTATGTGCAATAAACTCGCAGCTAGATTTAATTTCGACAATTTCGCTTCGCATTGCCTTCATCTCGCTAAGCATAATCATGTTGTTGTCATTTGTGGCAAGTGGAGTTGCGTTGACATCAGGGGAACTTGCACTTCTTGTCCTCTTCAATGCTGGCTGAGCTGGAGTTGTTGGTTTTGCTGCAAGTTTATTTGTAGCATCTGCCACAGAAATTTGGATAGCAATTTCCCTTCTACAAGCTGCACATCGCCATTCCTACTTTTTGGCGGTGGTCATCTTCCTGTAAGATGTCGACTCAAGTATCGGCGCAAACATCGTACTGATGACGTGGCGAATCTTATTTTGTAAGGTAATTTTTTGTAAACTAGAATTAAGAAAAGTAGTTCTTAAGAAGTCGTCACTCCGAAGAGTCGACACACCACCGTTTAATAAATACAATTTATATCTTTAATAAAAAGTTGTGTTTTATTTATAACGATAACTGGCGCAGTCGGTAAAGAACAAAATACCTAAGTGAAATAATTTTTTGCTATCTCCGGATCAAGTCCTAAATCAATTTAGGCATTTAAAAGCGTTTAACGGACGAGATGGTTATTCCCTATCGTCATATATTAAGTCAGTGCAATCGATTTTTTCATTGTGCGGAAACAACACCCAATTATTGCATTATGGTTTGCAAATTGTTGTGCATGAAAAACTTCAAGGAGAGGCAAGCCAATGCATCCGGACCCTAGGAGACAATCCAACATGGAACGAAATTGTGGACACATTAAAGCAGCATTATCAACCGAACCGAAGCTACGCAGAATATTTTAACTACGGCAGAGCGGTTAAGGTAAGCACTTTAAGTGAACTTTTTGATGTGTTTAGATCCTTAAGTTATAAAATAAATGAGTTGTATGATTTCGATCCGAAGAAACCTGAAATTTATTCGCCTCGAAATGTAGATAAAGATTTAAGGGATATTCTTATTGAAAAAATAGATGGGAATATTAGAGCTCATATCGATGAGAATGCAAGTATTGTTGAGATACACAATAAATACGGAAGACTTAAAATGTTGGACGATTCTAGATGCATAGATGTACAGCATAGGAAAAATAATTTTCAGAAAAATAATTATAATTATATGACTGTTAGATCTAATGCAAAAACCGGGAATAATTTTAATATGGAAAATACTCGATTTCAAGTACCCAAGTCGAATTCTAATGCTAATTTGAATTCCAATTATAATTTCAATTCTAATTTTAATCCTAATTCTAATTTTAATCCGAATTATAGTTTGAATCCTAATTCATATTTTAATTTTAATTCCAAAAATTACCCGAGAAACACTAACTATGAAGGCAGAAATGTAAATCAATATCAGCAGGATAGTTTTAACAATAACTATAGTAGTCAGCATAAAATTCCAAATAACTCTCTGCAAAGAAATAATCAATTTCAAAATAGCCACAATACTCGTAATATAGATAGATATAGAGTTGAAGAAAATTCTCTACCAAACTCAAGAGTTTCACGAAATACGCAAAACGCGGAGAGAATGTCGATAGGCAACATCCAGGAGGCCGCTGTAAACTTTCAAGACGAGCCTCGGAACACAAACTACCAATAATATTTTTAACTATTGAACACAATAAAATAAAATGCTTAATCGACACTGGATCAACAACAAGCGTTATAAGACCAAATATGTTTAGCGATTTTCAAGAAGTTCCGCTAGAAAAACCAGATTTTTTTTCTACAATAACTGGAATTGGTAAAGTAATGAATAGATTAGTTACCCCAATTCCACAAGAGTTTACAGAAAAGGAAATATAACATGGAAGGTTGTAGATTTAGGAAAAAGAGATTATGACGCAATCATAGGTCAAAATGTTTTAGAACCTTTGGGCGCAAAGATAAATTTAGAAGAAAAATATTTAGATATAAATGGTAATAGAATGATATTACTTCACAATACGTTTGCATTTAACATTAATAGTATCTCTGTTCTCGAAGATAGTACGTTATTTAATACCATTAGTCTAGAACATTTAAATGAAGAAGAACAGAAGAAGCTACAAAAACTCCTGAAAGACTATGAACATTTATTTTACACAGAAGGTGATCAGTTAACGTTTACTCATGAAATTCAACACGAAATTATTACGAAAACGAGCAACCCTATATATTCCAAAATTTACAGATATCCAAAAATTCATGAGGTTGAAATAGAAAAGCAAATAACAGACATGCTTAAACAGGGCATAATAGCTGAAAGCAATTCTCCTTATAATAGTCCGCTTTGGATTGTACCAAAGAAGAAAAACAAACTAGGGCAGCAAAAGTGGAGGGTTGTTATTGACTATAGGAAGTTGAACGAAGTGACTGTGAGCGATAAATTCCCAATTCCTAATATTGAAGGAATATTAGACAAATTGGGTAAATCGCAATATTTCACGACACTCGACTTAGTTAAAGGATTTCACCAAATTTTAGTTAAGTCAGAGGACAGGAAAAAAACAGCATTTTCCACACCATTCGGTAATTTTGAGTTCAAAAGAATGCCTTTTGGGCTGAAGAACGCCCCTTCCACTTTCCAGAGGCTTATGAATTCCGTTTTGAGAGAACTCATAAATAAAATATGTGTTGTTTACATGGATGACATCCTTGTTTTCAGCACGTCTTTGGAAGAGCATATAAATAACCTAAAGAAAATATTTGAAACATTAAAAACAGCTCAACTTAAAATTCAGATAGATAAATTCACCTTTTTGTGTAGGGAAACAGAATATCTGGGCCACATCCTCACTCCTCAAGGGGTTAAACCAAATCCGGAAAAAATCACAGTTATTCAAAAATTTAAATTACCATCAGCAAATTAAGTCATTTCTAGGCATAACCGGTTTTTACAGAAAATTCATTAAAGATTATGCGAAAATAGCTTTCCCTATAGTAAAATACCTAAAGAAAAACACTAAAGTAAATACCCATGATCCCAATTATATCTCATCATTCGAAAAACTGAAAGCTATCATAACAGATTATCCTATTTTAAAATATCCAGATTTCAATAGAAAATTTAAGCTAGTTACAGACGCAAGCAATTTTGCTTTAGGTGCTGTGTTAACGCAAGACGGACACCCAATTTCATACGCTTCAAGAACATTGAACGATCACGAAAAAAATTATTTGACGATCGAAAAAGAATTACTAGCTATTGTCTGGGGGGTCAAATATTTTAGACCTTACTTGTTTGGTAAAGAATTTGATCTGCAAACAGATCATCAACCTATTAAATGGCTACAAGCCAAAAATATTGGTCAAAATATTAGCCCTAGACTCCAGCGTTGGCTGATGCAATTAGGTGAATATGATATAAAGATAGATTATATAAAGGATACAGAAAATAAAGTAGCTGATTTTTTCGATAGAGATAGTATGGAAATAAATTTATTTGATAGCATTTTTAATGAAAACGCAAAAGACCACATTAATTCTAATGAATCGCTAGAAATTGCGACTGTTCACTCTCAAGTAGAGAATAGTGATAATCATATTCAAGTTTTAGAAACTGTAGTTAATCGTTTCAAAACACAAATTAATTGCACTTTTCCCTCCAAATTCCAAAGTTAAATTTGTAAAATGCAGTTTTCTAGCTAAGACTTAAAAACTGAAGAAGAAGCGTTAAAGCAAATCTCTCTTTTCCACAAAAAAGAGTCAGGTCATTCCGGTATAGTAGCCAATTATTAAGGAATGAAAAGTAAAGTATATTTTCCAAATTTACAAGTTTTAGTAAATAAAGTTATTAATAATTGTGACATTTGTACTGCTGCTAAGTACGACAGAAATCCAATTAAAAATAAATTTCAAATAACGGAAACCCCAAATGACACGAACGAAATAATTCACATAGACATCTACACAAATAGCAAACAAAATTTTATAAATTTTATAGACAAATTCTCTAAACATGCTGTTTGTTTCCCGCTTGAAGATAGGAATCATAAAACATTAATAGAGAAGCTAAGACAACTGATTTCAATTAAAGGCAAAATGAAAAAATTAGTCTGCGACAATGAATTCAATAGCATTAACATAAAACAATTTTGTAGGGATGAAAATATTGAAATCAATTTCGTCAAACCAAATAACCACACAGGAAATGCTGATGCGGAAAGGTTGAACAATACACTAACAGAAAGAATCAGAGCTCTTAATGTAGAAAATAAAATTCCAATAACAGAACAGATATTTAAGGCCGTAGAATACTATAATAACACATTTCATTCCGCAATAAAAGCTACGCCAATAGCTGTACAAAACCATAGCGTAGATACTAAGCTAGTTAAGGAAAGAATCAATGAAAGAAAAATTAGATCTATAAATAAGCTCAACAAAGATAGGGAGGATTATCAAGAAAATAGAAGAGAAGGATTTATTAAAAATTACGTTAGTTTACGGCACAAAGAACAGCCGAAATTTAGAAAATATGATTTGCAGGGCATTCATGAAAACAATATTAAAAGACCACTTAAATTTGCAGGTGATAATAATATTGATACTGGCCCTAGCAGTTCTACCTCAGCGTTCCGCAGAATTGATCCTTGAGAAAATTGAAACCGAATCCGGATTTGCTGAGATAAAAGTAGACGAAGTTGATATAGTTTGTAAGTTTGATATAGTTTTACATATTATTTACCCACAAGATATTTTGAATATTGTTTTAGAACTTGAAGAGAATATAAATAGATTAAACATAACCAATAAGAGACCACTCATAGATAAAATGTATTCAATGAAAAACAAAGTTTCAACACTTTTCCCTCGTAGAAATAAAAGAGGCCTCGTTAATATTGTAGGTACAGGATTAAAATGGCTTTTTGGAACTCTTGATGAAAATGATAAGCAAGATATTGAGGCACATTTAAATGTTATCAAGGATGACAATTATAACACAATAGAAACAATCAACCAGCAAGTTAAAATCAATGCGAATTTCAATACTTCATTAACTTTAATAAAAAATCTTTTAGAATCCGATAGAAACAAGATCATTAGTGAATTAGAAAATATAAAAAATGCTGAAAGGCATATAATAGAAGAAGAGATATATCTAGAGCAACAGTTCAGAATATCTATGTTAGAAGACCAAATTGACAAAATTCAAGACAATGTCGTTACTGCTAGATTAGGAATCGTCCACCCAAATATTTTAAGTAACAAAGAAATTGAAAAATACCAAATCGACCTCCAAAAACTAAGTGGTATTCGAACGGGTTTAGCCCGGTATACCAACAATGCAGTTATTCTCGCTATAAAAATTCCCACGGGAGTACAAAACACAGATAAGAAACTAATTATTCCCATCTCCAATTCAAATAATGAGCAAATTGAACAAGATTTGGAATACATTGTTAGAATTAATAATAAAACTTAAACATTTCAAAGAGATTTAAATATTCAAGAGTTAAAACCTAGTAAAAATTGTATTCTCAAAAGACATTGTAATCTAATTAAGAGCCCAGAAGAAGAAATAATTCAAATTAGCAACGACATTTTAATATTAAATCATGTAATAGATAAAAAACTAAAAAGTACTTGTGACGAAAGAAAATTCATAATGACTGGCAATTTTTTAATAAATTTCGTAAATTGTTCTGTTAAAATCGATAATTCTCAATTTAGTAATAATGTAAATAAAATAATCCAAATATTAAGTATTCCTCAAAATCAAAACATAACTGTAAAAAAGGATGTATTAAATTTCGAAAAAAATATTCTTAAGCACGAAAATAATATTAAGGAAATTGAAAAAATTAAATTTTACAATGTGGTTAATTATAGTATAGGACTAAGTACATTTCTTTTAATAATATCACTTTTAATAATATTTTTGTATTTTTTTAAATCTTATAAAATAAAAACGATTCAGGAGAATCTTCAATCTAGGGAAGGAGGAGTTACGTTATCAATACACTCCCACAGTTCTCCACTCCAAAATGCTGACGCTCCAGACATGAGCTCAAATGCTCTGCATACTTCCCAAGACTTCGAGCTGATCAAGCAGAAGTACCAAGTCAACTCAGGTGTCGACTCAAGTATCGGCGCAAACATCGTACCGTGAGAATGGAATGTGGAAGATTATTGATGACGTGGCGAATCTTATTTTGTAAGGTAATTTTTTGTAAACTAGAATTAAGAAAAGTAGTTATTAAGAAGTCGTCACTCCGAAGAGTCGACACACCACCGTTTAATAAATAAAATTTATATCTTTAATAAAAAGTTGTGTTTTATTTATAACGATAACTCGCGCGCCGTCATACATATGCACTTTCAAAGCTTGCTTTATCAACCTATCCAAACTAGGGATGAGCGATGTTCATCGATGTTCACAAAACATCGATGTTGAAGTACGTAAAATATCGTATAATCGATGTTAAGAACAAAACATCGACCATCGATGTTAGCAAAAGAGACCGGACTCTTAATTGAAGATTTTGAATGTTTTTTTTTTAATTGAAGACTTAGCATGAGAAAATAAAAAAATTCGCGAATTTTGAACTGTTCAGCCTTATTGTGAGTTTCACCCGAAAAATATTTCTCGTGAAACATTTTTGTTCGCCCGAATTTTAAAAGCTATTGTGAGTTTCGCCTGAATAAAATATTACTTCTTTTTATTGAGATTTAAAAAATGTGAGTTTCTACTGGAATTTCTACTATTCTTGCCTTAATATAACAAACAAATTCCGTCTTGTTGTTCTCTTTTTCGCCTATTACCTATAAATAAGCGAAATTATCAGCTGTTACCTATCAATGGTGTTTCATTTCCCCCGAATGAAGTTTCGTGCGAAACTCACAATAGGGGAAAAGTGAAATGTGATTTTTTCGGGCGGAATGTTGTTCGGCTGAAACTCACAATAATGCTGATTATTTTCCCCAATTTCGGGATTTTTAAAACATCGTGTTAAATTTTTTCGGGATTTTGTGTATTTGGGACTTTAAAAGTCGCGATCTATGCCGCTTCCATGCAAGTATGTTGTTTCTTTACGTCATTATTCGGCATTCTATAAATTCATCATATAACATCGATGTCTTAAAACATCGACGTTTTGAGTTCGATTATTATCGATCATCGATGTTCAGTCAGCGATGTTGACATCGATGTCAATATCGATGTTTTGCCAACATTGCTCATCCCTAATCCAAACCAACAAAATAAATTCAGTTTGACGTCGACTCGCCCGGTTGTTCTCCATTTACTAGCGCATCAACCCGACGGAAAAAAAGTTATAGTATAAAAAAAAGTTCTACCACATTCAAAGTCCCAACAATCGTCTGTACAAAAATATGAATTTGGGTTCTCCAGAGAACTGCGCACCCAGTCTCGATGCAACACATTTCTACCCTTTTCTTTAGCGATGGAGACGTTAGCTGTGGGTATTATGTTGCTTCTCATAGTCTATTTTTTCGCATGTTAACGTTTGTTTGGTTGAATTTTGTTCGATTCTCTTCTCTTGATAGTATTATAGTTATTGTTCGATTTCGATGTGCTCTATATTTGTAGAACTCCTTATCGACTGAAGCAAAAGCAAAAAGCGGCGTGTTTTTTTAAAAATTTTACATTAAAAACATGTTGCGGAAACATGTTTATTCTTACAGGCTACAAATAAAACACGGCTAATAAATAATCATTGATCATTCGCATTTTGACAGTAGTTAGATGATGCATGTCATTCTTTTAAGCCAAATCGTGTAAGAGAAAAATATGATGTGTCGATGTGCTATTGAACATTTATTGAAGAAACCATTTTTTTAATTAAATTCGGAAGAAGGACTGGAAATAATTAGTTCTGAAAGGCCAACACGTCTCTTTCGGATTTGATTTGTAAGGTGGTAACTAAAAGTAAATCTCTTAGTAGACATTTTTAGATTTCTTACTATGTATTTTTTCATGCTGAATTCTATGGTGAAGTCCATTTGGCTGTAGGAGTACCGCGAAAGAAGCTACAGCGCACAGAATATCCACCTTCGGTTTTATTTAGTTTTATATGAAATAATATTTCGTACGAATTGTAATAACTTTTAACTGTAATAAGCACTAATCAATTATCTTTGACACAAACCTACATTGGTTGCTCTAAATTTAATACACTAGAAGTTATGATTGGATAACTGTTGGTACCTTTTTCTCCGAAGAAACTTTTGTAAACACCCTGTAGTTCAGTGAATATTCAAGAGAGACCCCCCTTCCATACGATTTTTTTCATAACATGAACCAATGAATCAGATCCCAAAATATCTGTATTCCAAACCGGACCACCCTGTATACAGGCACTGCATATGGTTGAATCTTACGGTAGGAGGCAATTGTTCAAACATGAATAGCGGGTGGAGTAGGACTAAGTGGGTTATAATTCTTTCGCATATCTTTCACTAAATACCTAAGGTAAGCATCTGTGAGGTCCGTTTTTCGGAACAACTCGGAACTTTTTTGTACGGGTTTAATTTCCCGAAAATACGGTCAAAAAAGACGTTATTTCCAACAAAAAATAACATGCCCTGGACATAGAATGCTTCTATTTCTTGACATTATTTACTACTAAGCTATGTAAAATGACAATATTAAAAATAAAAGACTCAAACTTTCTTCCCGACTTGATTACTTACTTAGTTGGCGCTACAGCTCGAGGTGAACCTGGGGCTGCTCCTCGCAACCATTTGTGTGTGCGTGTTATATTTTGCACGAATGGAAGGGACCTACACTTTTTTGCCGACTCCGAACGGCGAGTTGAGAAGCTCAATCGTGACAATCATTTATGCTTGTCAGACATTCGAAAGAGGTGGGCACTGTGAAAAACTTTTAGATGTTTGCGGCGGGATTCGAACCCAAGACCGCTGGCTCAGTAGTCCGACGCACTACCCACTTGCGCTACGGTGCCCACTTGATTATATTGCGATAAACGAAACCCAATTTCTCACGAATTTTCGTTAAAATGGCAGATTTTTATACTCGTTTTTGAGGCTGTTTATTGAAAAAATGTGTGGAAAAACGAGACCGTGGGTGCCAAAATTTAATTGACATGTCCACCAGTGTCTTTATAACAACTGTATATACTTTGGAAAGCCGTACTAGATACATGCAATTTCGACCCATGTCACAAGTTGACATTAATATGTATAACCGCTTGATGTTTGTACTGAAAAATGTGCGCTAAAAAAGTGTTACCAGAGAAATATATACCAAATTCGATACTCTTATTTTAAAATGGGCGGTAGCTCAGTGTATGGTATGTCGGCTTCTCATCTTATAGGTTCCCGGTTCGTCTCCTGGTTGGGGGCACATCTTTTTTTTATTTTGTTTTGTTTCTTTTTGTTCTATTTTGAATCGTGATGATGATGATAAATAAGAATGTTGTTTCATTTGGTTTTTTTTTGTGTCTTTTCTATTTATTTCTTTGGTTAAGAAGTTGTTTTTGCTTACTTAATATTTTTTAACCTTGGAGATAGGACTTACTGTTCTGATAACAAATATAAAAGTAAGTTTGCAACGGTTCTAATTTTTATGTCTTTTCTATTTTTCAATCGTGATGACAGAAAATAAAGTTGTTTCCTTTGGTTTTGTTGTTGTTTTTTGTTTCTTTTCTATTTTTACCCGGCTATGGCAAAGCCAACAAAACCCTGCACCGGAAGAGTGGACGAATAATAGTAACTCGGCATACAGACACTGCAGTCTTCGCGGACGGATCTAAAACTGCTAAAGAAACGGGGACTGGTATATTTTGCATGAACACAGGGCTAAAAGTATGCTCAAGCCTCTTTCAGGCAGAAGTTCTAGCCATATTTAGGACTCCAGTGGTCCTGATAATGCAACGAATAGTCAGGAACTGCCGAATAATGCTAAGGGCATTATGCAGAACCAGGTAAGACTTTGTTGGGTGCCTGGTCAGTTTGTTGTAGAAAGCAACGAGTTTGCCGATGAGTTGGCAAGGAAAGTAGGGAAACTGCCGACTGTGGCCAAAACTAACTGAAAAGTACGACACAATAGTAGCCCTGATCTCAATTTTTCTCAAAATATTTTTCGATTATTTTAATAAATGATTATAAACAAAATAATTACAATGACATATTAATGTTCCTTATGCACTTCCGTGCAGCGGAGGTCTTTGTCTTTTTAACACCATTTTTACACCATGGCTATGAAACGAGCCTACTTTGGTTGCTCTACACTAGAAATTATAGTGGGTGTTGATAGAAGCCCATTCCTCATAAGGCGCAGTTCTAAAGTCCTTTTAATTGGAAATACGCCTGGTTCTGATTTTTTTTCAAAGATATCCCAAAGATGTTCAATAGGGTTAACATATAGTGACTGCGGAGGAGTTTGCGTACATATATGAAAGTGTATTGTACATATAAGAGCCACATTTTGTACTCCACGCAGTGAGTTGTGGGTCATTGTCCGGGATAAATATGTATATAGGAACTACAGATACCCATTTTGTCCACACTTTTTTGAAGATGATTCTTCAAAATTTTAATATAGTGTTTGTACTCCATAGTTCCTTCTAAAAACCCACAACTCCCCCACTCCATTAGAGCACATGCAGCCCCATACCATAAGAGACCCTTCGCAGTGTAACAACGTCGCTTTTTCGTCCATTTCAGTTATTGGTTTTCTCCTCACTAAAACTTTGCGATCCGATTGAAAAATCTTGAACTTGCTTTCGGGGATTCTACGGTTTCCGTGGCGCCAAGGTTTGAAAACGCCATTTTGTAGATCTCGGTGAAATAAACACAAAATATGAAGTAAAAAAAATTGATTAATCGCTTAGTTTAGGAGATATCGAGGTTGTAAAAATCCATTTTTTGCTATGGATATCCCATTGAAATTAATTATTTTCGCTTCGGTGCAAAAAAAAGTGCTGCATACATCTAGGCGTAAAATTAAAGAAATCGCTTTTTAACAATTTAGTAAGGAAATTGCCAAAAACTACAACTACATTATCTAAATTTTCATATTGTCCCTTCATTCTTTTAAATTGCATACAATTTTAGGCGCGTTTTTTTTTCCAATCTATATAAATTTCGAAAAAGCTTTCCATACAAAAATAAGACAAAAAAAAGTCCAGGCTAAGGTTTTGTTGTATTTTACATTGAAAACATGTTGCGGAAACATGTTTAGCCTATAAAGGTTTGAAAAAAAACACGCCTAATATACCTATCTCCAACTTTGCAAAATGTATTATATTTAAAAATACATCGAAAAAATGCAAATATTTTTCATCACCCTGTTTTTTGTTTAATCTTGTCCAGAGTTTGCAAAACAATTTGACACACAAACTCACACAAAATCCCTACCTAGCAAAAAGCACAAGAAATGAAAAACAAAGTGTAAAAGGGGAACTTGCTTTATGGTTGTGATCGTGATTTGTGTAAAAAGAAACAAAAATTTAACTTCGTTCATTGTGAGAAGCTTCAGCTAAAAGAAAG
Organism: Brachyopa scutellaris; assembly: GCA_949775065.1. Classification (NCBI taxonomy): domain Eukaryota; kingdom Metazoa; phylum Arthropoda; class Insecta; order Diptera; family Syrphidae; genus Brachyopa; species Brachyopa scutellaris. The sequence continues at coordinate 51,135,031 of OX459113.1, read as the reverse complement.
AAAATAAATGTGACAACAGTATCAGTTACTTTGAGGAAAACAGAGACACATACATTATTTAAATACATCCCCTCATATAACCAAGAGAAAATTTCGAAGCAGAAAAGTGTCAAAGAGTAAGGCTATAGATGTATGAGCAGCAAACTTTATTTTTAAAGTGCAATGTATGGAAATGCTTACGAATCAAGTAGACAGTAGAGAATACAAAGAAGGAGAAAACGATTGAAGTGGGGAATCGAAAGAAGCGAAGAATCCAATCGCGAATGAAGTAGGGAATCGAATTGAGTTGAGCCTTTGAGCTGTGAAGACGTGTTTTCTTTTACCAGTGCAAACATCAAAGTGAAATTAGAACAATTGTAATAAAAAGCAAAACAACGAAAAAAAGCTTTTATTAAAAAAATATCACTGCAAATAAGAAGAACATACAACTTAATTTCAACAATATAAAGTAAGTCCATTATTAGCTTAATTTAAAAAAAGATGAGTAAATGTGCACGGTGTGATGAGACTATACCTCTCGAGGGTGACTATATCACTTACTCCAAATGCAAGGGAAAGCTACACTTTGAGTAATCTTCCGTATCTTATAACACCTATAGGAAGATGACTGTCAGTGTTAAAAAAAGTTGGGAGTGTAACTCCTGTAGAGGAAAGGAGAAACCGCCAGAAGATAACACTCAAATAGCCAAAAGATCAAGACCAGCGGATTCTCCAAAGGCAAGCACCAGCTCCGTTGCGCAAGGTGAAAACTGTACTATAAAGATGGAACTAATAGAAATAAAAGCACTGTTAAAAGAATACGCTAAAGCAGTCGAATTTACCACAAAAAAATATGATGACTTCAACAGTGCACTTTCAAAGAACAATCTTCTGTTAGAAAATCTAGCGAAGGAAATCGAAGACTACAAACAACAAATAAAAACGAAAGATGCACAAATTACAAATCTACAAACACAAGTCAATGCACTAGAACAAACACAAATCGATAAGAACATAGAACTTAAAAACATTCCTATGGTAAACACCGACAATGTATTTGACATTATTAAGGCTCTAGGAGACACATTAAACACTGAATTATCAGAAAATGACATCGAAGAAATATATTTGTACCCCGACCGAAAAAACAAACAACTAAAAACTATAATAGTAAACTTCACTAGAAAAAACACAAAAATGACATTACTGGAGATAACAAAGCAAAAGAGAACACTAAAATACGGGGAAATTTGCACAAAACTACACAAGAATGACAACCCGATATATGCAAATCAAAACATCTACGTCAATGATCAGCTGACCGCACATTTTAAAAAACTTATCTGGTTAGCCAAAGAAAACGCAAGAGCGAGCAACTGGAAGTATGTATGTTTCCGGAATAATAAAATTCTTGCGAGAAAAAGCGAAGGAGACCGTATTATAGAAATACAAACAATCAATGATGTAGAGAGAATGGTCTAACGTTTCTGTCTCTTCTAATAACAAAATTACACTAGTGCACGAAAGTAAATCATCATATTATGAATAACGAAACAGATAATTTAATAAATTTAAACTTCAAAAATTTAACGTCGCAAGAAGAAGCCACAGTGTATGTAAAAAGTAATACATAATTGTCAATTTTCGTGTTTATCATTGAATGTAAGGTCTTTGAGAAACATGAGATGCTGTCAATTATTGATGTTATTGTTTTGTGTGAAATAAATATAACTAAGAACGAAAATCATCTGTACAAAATTAAAGGTTACAACAGCGAATATTTTAATAGAAGCAATTCGAAAGGAGGGGGAATAGCAGTATATTTGAAAAGCGATGTCTCATATGAAATCTTAGAACGAAAGAGTACCTTTTATGAAAATATCTCACTGATAGCTAAAAGAAGAGCCTTTGAAACCTCAATAATTGCAATATATAGACCACCGCGTTTAAATGTAAATTGTTTCGTCCAAGAACTTAGTGATCATGTCGACATGTTTGAAGCCAGAAAAAAAGTAATAGTCTTAGGAGACATAAACATTGACGTAAAAAACGATGGAAATATATCCGGGTGTAACTATCTCTCGATGATAGCGCCAAAAGGACTTTTAAACTGTATACTCTCCTACACACGCGTAGATACACAACGAGATACTAAAACCATAATAGACCACATTTTGGTAAGAATTAGAGATGCTGAAATAAAATCAGCTGTTATCGAAATGTGTATCTCAGATCACTATGCGGTATACAGCGGAATAAACAACAGCTCGACAATTTAAAATAGTGCGAATAAAGAAGAACGTCAAATTCTTAGTCACATCGTCCAACAAAAAGTAAAAGAATTTAACTGGGACGACTTGAACTACTGCACAGAAGCCAATGAACTTTATGAACGACTAAAGCATGCAATGAATACGATAGTTATGTCCTCCACAGCTGTAAAGCACAGAAAATACCTGAATAACCACAGAGTTAAAAAATGCTTGCAAGGAACGCGACAGACTATACAGACGATTCAAGAGCAACAGACTAAATGAGGACTACGAAAGAGAATTCAAAAAATTCCGAAACGAACTAAACAAAAAAATTATAAAGAATAAGACAAGTTTCTATACACAGAAATTTAAATGTGCTAAAAACAATCCCAAGGAGATATGGAAATTGGTTAACTCGATACTTGGAAACAAAAAACCAAATCTTGACGAGACTTTAAAAAGAAGCTTCGCTAACGAAAACGATTTCCAAAATCTAGCCAATAAATTCGCGAGTACACCCTCAACCGAAATTCTAAGCACGGTAGACGATTGCATTCACCAAACCTACTCCGGCCCAGAAAATAGTGTCGAACGTTCAATATATGTGGAATCTGTATCCGTTCAGAAAGTAAAAAATATCCTTAGCTCGATAAAAGAAAACAAATCAGCAGAGATAGATGAGATAAGACCATAAGATTTAAAACTAAACTCAGAAATTCTATACCCAATCATAACAAAGTTTATAAACATGAGTATAGATCAAGCATCGATTCCCGAACTGCTAGAAACTTCGATTGTGCGACCAATACATAAAAGCGGTAAAAAAAATGAAATATTGAACTACCGACAAATTTCAATCCTATCAGCAATCGACAAAGTGTTAGAAGAAGTACTGGCAAAAAGACTCTATGGGTACGTCGAGAAGTACAAGATCATAGAAAAAATCAGTTTGGTTTCCAAAAAAATAAAAGCATTAATAGATTACTTGGAGATTTCGCCAATAGACTTACATAAAAACCAAAACTCAGTAGTCTTGTTTATAGACTTTAAAAAGGTGTTTGACACACTGAGCCATAACCAAATATTAAATCAACTGGAAAAAATAGGAGTGAGGGGTAATATCCTAGCATGGTTTGAGAATTATCTCCAGAATAGAAGCTTTAAGGTAAAAATATCAAACCACGTTAGTGAAAGCGAAAAAATAACATATGGTGTTCCACAAGGATCAAAATTGGGCCCACTTCTTTTCATTATATATGTGAATGAGCTGCTCTCAGTACTAAAACACGCCACGGGTTATGCACACGCGGACGACACAGCAATTGTAGTGAGCCACAAAAGCGTAGAGGAAGCTGTGCGACTGATGCAAATTGAGCTTAATTCAATCACAACTTGGTGTCACGACCATGGGCTGGTTATCAATGCACAAAAAACCAAGGTAATGCATATTCGCCCACCCCACATCCCAAAATTTAAAATTAAGCTTAAAATGCATGAGAACGAGTGTTTGCACAGAAGTGGGGGGCAAAAATACATAATCGGCGAGGACAACTGCTCCATGTACATTGACAACGTATCAACATACAAATATCTTGGAGTGATAGTTGACTACAACTTTAAGTGGAGCTATCACATAGAAGATGTCATAAAAAAGTTGCGAAAATCGGCGTTTGCACTTTTTCACCTAAGCAATCTCTGCACACCTCCTGTGCTTAGACAATGCTATTTTGGATTGGTGGAATCACATCTGAGATACGGCATACTTGCATGGGGAAAAGCGTCGCAACTACAACCTCTACAAAACATACATATGCGTCTGCAAAAAATTATACAGCGAGCTCATATAAGACAACACAATGACACGCAACGTAGCAGATTCGAGATAAATATGTACAGCATTTCTCAACTCTACAATCTAGAAATCTTGTCCATGTTTTATGATGACAACGCGTATAGAGTACCAACCCAACAGGAAGTCAACACCAGAAGAAGACAACAGCACTTCTACGAAATACCGAGGTTCTGGAACGAATATGGACACAGGAAGTACGATGTCGCAGTCCCCACGGTCCTAAACGAGCTCCCAAGAGAGTTTTCGCAACCTATCAAAGACAAAGAAGTAAAAAAAATGTATCTCAATTTATAACTGTTCACATGAATGTACATATGCATCAATCTAAATATTTGTTAAAAACAACCACCTCAGAAAAAAAAAAAATTGTTAATGGTCAACCTGTAATTTATGTAAAATTCTTAATTGTTCTTATTTGCTATTTCACTGTTCTTAATATTGTTGATTTATTCACAGACTTAAAGATTCTCAACACTAAATGTAATAAATACGTGTAAACAGTCTTCTGCAGACAAGCCCTTAAGGCTTTGCAGATACACAATGTTATGCCACAATTTTTAAATAATGGAATAATGGAAAAAAAAAGAAGCAAAGAAGCGAAGAATCCAATCGCGAATGAAGTAGGGAATCGAAAGAAGCAAAGACGCGATTGAAGTGGGGAATCGAAAGAAGCGAAGAATCCAATCGCGAATGAAGTAGGGAATCGAAAGAAGCAAAGACACGATTGAAGTGGGGAATCGAAAGAAGCGAAGAATCCAATCGCGAATGAAGTAGGGAATCGAAAGAAGCAAAGAAGCGATTGAAGTGGGGAATCGACAGAAGCGAAGAATCCAATCGCGAATGAAGTAGGGAATCGAAAGAAGTGAAATATGTTTTGAATCGAAAGAAGTAAAGAAGCGAAAGAAGCAAAGAAGCACATTAGTGAAGTGAACGATTCGTTCTTTTGACAGAAGCGCTTCAATTGAATGATTCGTTCACGAACGACACACCACTACTTTGTACTTCAATGTGCTACAATCATTATCACCATTTGCGGCTCTCGCACTCAACCAATCTTAACAAATGAAGTGCCAAAAGAAAGAGGATTTTCTAGAGCAGTGAATTAAATTTTCAGTTTATAAATATTTTCAACAGATTGAAAAAAAAAACGATCAAAAACAAATATTCTACCCAAAATGAAAACCTCTTGTTTTAAGATTTAATTTTGATTCATATACATAATATGTACTCGTATATGTTTGGAATATACATATGGAAATCATCTGGGAAGTATGTGTTGTTAATTAGTATGAAGCCGAGGTAATATTGCCCTTGGCTGTAGCGTCGTCAGGGATAGTAATACGTTTCTTACTTACTTAGTTGGCGCTACAGCTCGAGGTGAACCTGGGCCTGCTTCTCGCAACCATTTGTGTGTGCGTGTTATATTTTTGCACCTACAGTTTTCTGCCGACTCCGAACGGCGAGTTGAGAAGCTCAATCGTGACAAATGATACTCTTTGATGCTTGTCAGACATTCGAAAAAAGGTGGGCACTGTAATAAACTTTTAGGTGTTTGCGGCGGGATTCGAACCCACGACCGCTGGCTCAGTAGTCCGACGCACTAACCACTTGCGCTACGGTACCCACTAACGTTTCTGCCTGGTGGTAAAACTTCTGATGCCATGTTTAAAATGGCCATACAATTAGACCACTGAAAGTCCAGCTTGCAACATTCCCCGAAATAGTGATAAAATTCGAGTTTTACGTGACTGTTATCTAATTGTATGGGACGAATGCATTATGGCACACCGTAAGGCAGAAGAGTAAGAGAACCGAACAGGATTTAAGACAAAACGATAGACCGAGAATTACAGTGCTATTTCGCGGAGACTTTAGGCAAACATTATCAGTAGGGCCACGAAGCCAGGGAACGGTTCCGGGAGAATATGGAAAAGTAAATTCATCACATTATTTGTGCCAAACAGTGTTTTCTACCGAAGAACTTATCCGTTTACGGTGATATATCGCAACTAATAAACCGGGAAAATTATTGGCTTTGTGAGCGAGCTATTTTGTGGCCTCGGAATGATCAAGCTGCAGCAATTAATAGCGAGATATGGGCATGTGTTGATGGTCCTTAGGGACCAGGAAGTAAAAACCAGCTATTTGGTCGAATTTTTAATTTCTCTATCTTCTCCAGGGCTTCCATCACAAAAATTGAAACTAAAAGTGGGTGTACCTATTATTCTTCAAAGAAACTTGAGTCTATCTAAGTTATCTAACGGCACCCGACATAGAGTTTCAACTTAGCAACGAAGTCTTGTAGAAGCGGAAGTGTTGACGGGCTGCGGCGATGGCAAACATGTATTTTTTATTATTATATGTATTATCAATTATTGACGTGTTAATATCTTAGCTCTCCGTATGGGCTAATTTTTCGCCTTCGTCCGTCACGCGTAACCAAACTTAGTTTTAGTACGTTCTCTGTATATGATTCTCTTTGTATATTTCTGCTTCAGACAGAGTAGTAACAATAGCATAACAATGTCAACATTCTTTGTATATGTTTACACATCAAATTTCACGAGTACCTGGTACTCACGCCTTTTTTTATTTATTTTGATTGAATAGATTTTGCATTTTTGTTTTTACTATATCTATCTAAGTACTTAATGTAGTAAATGAAAATGATCCTTTTTTTATTAAATCGAATTAGTAGGTACATATATATTCGACTTTGAATAATTCAGAGGAAAAAGTTGCTTAGGTTTCGAACAATACTGTACATTATTTAATTGCACATTTATGTATATTTGTTTTTTTCGTAAACTATATAGCCTTAAAAAAAAGTACGCGCAGAAAAATGATCGACGGTGATTTGACAGCATTATGCCAATTGACATTCGACATTTAAAAATCGGTTTTTTTTTTTCAAAAGGCGGGATACACTATTTACATTGACATAATCATATCATACTAATATATAAATCTCAATGTGACGCTCTTACCTGTCACTCTTAAGATTAGATAAACACAAAAACTAATGCACACAATGAAGTAAAACTTCGTATTCCAGTTCCTGTGCCTATTATAGGCCGATTTTTAAATTAATTTATTCGCAATATTATTTAAATTAGTGCAAAAATAAAAACACTCTAACAAATTCCACTTTCTTGCGAAATGTCACTTATTCACACTACAAATACTTTCAATCCACACTTATGGATTGGATATATTGGGGTGCGATTCTTCGAACTAAATGACAATGTATGTATTGTAAGTAACACTATACTTTTTAGACACGGGCGAAGCCGGGCCCCTCTCTACGAAACAAGAGAGCTAGTATTATATATGGACTGCTAGTGAAATGTTACTTTCATACAACGTCTGCGGACAATTTGGTTTCAACATAACTAGCGCCACGTGTTTCGTAGGGACAGAAATGTGAAACAATTATCCACTATACTGTTTATTTTACGTAGAGGGCATCTATTGTTATACGTTAAATTTTCAATACAAAATTTGAAAATAGCCGCTACTTTTCTTTATTGCTCCATTAACTTGATTTGTGTTGATTAATAGGTACTTTGTGTTTTTGCTTTATAATACAGTACAACTCTTCACAATTTATTAAAAAAATAGTTAAATCACAAACCAACGGCTTACGTACGTGAATTCAAACACAATCTAAGTTTTCACATTTCTCCCTACGAAACAAGAGGGCTAGTGCTTATATTGGAACCAACGCGAAGTTGGGTACTAGCAGCCCATATACAGTGTGGTCCGGTTTAAGTTACAGATAATTTCGAATCTGATTCATTAATTCATGCTATGAAAAAAAAAATAGTATGAGAGGGGGGACTATCTTGAACACCCACTGAACTACAGGGTGTTTAAAAACGTTCCTTCAAAGAAAATGGTACCAACAGTTATTCAATTATAATTTCTAGTGTGTAGAACCTAGAGTAACCAAAGTAGGCTCGTTTCATAGGCAATTGAATAGTCCTTAACACAGTTAAAAACGATTACCATCCGTATTTTCGTTTTCGAGATATTGGTATTCAAACATAGATTTTTTTCAACCAATTTTTGTGAAAATTGCATTTATCTCGAGAAAGTGTGCTTGTAATTCTTTTTGTTACTATTATTATTTTGATGCGCCATAACGTCACCTACAAATTCACCGCAAGAAGTTTTCATCTATTGCTTACCGTTTTGGCGGTACATTATTTGTGTTCAGTAACAAACTTTTTACCTGGGGCTTCCAATTTTCCGGGAATGAAGTAAATTTTGTCACAAGAAAAAAAAATGTTTGGCTTCAGCAGTCCTAGGTAGAACCAAGCCTAGCTTCCCGCAACCATTTGTACGAATGGAAGGGACCTACAGTTTTCTGCCGTCTCCGAACGGCGAGTTGGGAAGCTTTACATGACAAATTATACTCTTGAATGCTTGTCAGGCATTCGGAAGAGGTGGGCACTGTGAAAAACTTTTTAGGTGTTTGCGGCGGGATTCGAACACAAGACCGCTGGCACAGTAGTCCGACGCACTAACCACTTGCGCTACCGTGCCCACTAGTCACAAGATCTATTCAAAAACGAGTATTGCCGGATATAATCACATCAACCGAGCAGCCAAACTTTGTGACTATAAGCGGGCTGTGCTCTTATCGGCGCACAACTTTATCCTGCTGATTTCTGATTAGAATAAGGTTAAATCTAAACAATCTTTATTCAGAGTATAATATTATATGTCGTATAATAGTCCACTTTTGTCAGGTTCGTCGAAGAATTTTTTGTTGCGTTGAAATCTTTTGGATGTTCACTGAGTCAATTTTTAAAAAGAGGTTCCTTTAGCCATTTGCCATTTCTATCTAAACTTAGCTGAATAAATGTATTTATTTATTTATATATATATATAATTAATTAGTATTAACATCGTTTACAGTAGACTAATGTAATCTTTAAGTTATAAATGAAGATGCAATTCGGAAATGAAAAGAAGAGAAAAACGAGAATTTAATTTACATGTGAAGTAGTAACAGTTCAGAAGGTTTTAAGCTTTAAAAAAAAAATCAAATGAAAAACAACAATTTGCTTGTATTTAAATTAATCTTATTACATACTTTAAAATAATTCAATTATATACTTAACTAATTATCCGCCATATGCCTAAAGAGAGTGAGTTCAAAAGAGTTCGCGTAACAAGATCATGCTGAGAGGAAGTGCATTCCAAATACGAATGGCATGAACGAAAAATTGACGCTCAGTGCAAAGATAGTAATACCGTGGAAGAACTAGAGTTATGGCCCGATTAGACTGCGCAAAAACTAGTTTATTGAACAAATATGAAGGCTGTTTGCGGGTTATAATCCTGTGAAGACATTTAATGGTGCAAAAGTTCAGGTACTGGTCTAATGAGCATCCAAGAATATTTTTGGCATAAGCAGAAATATGATCATAGCGTTTTAAGGCAAAAACATATCGAGTAATATTGTTAAACGCAACATTTAGTCTTCTTTTGGTACTTGCTTTGATGCAGCAGCAGATTTCACATCCATAAGCTATGATTGGCACGAGGAGAGATTTAGCTAGCATGAGCCTAGTTTTGAGTGGTGTATAGCTTTGAGAAACTGATAAATTTCTAAGAGACCCATATATTTTACCGATTACCGAAGTAACATGATCATCCCAACTTAACTTAGAATTGAACCAGATGCCAAGGTTTTTAGCCTTGCCAACATACTCTATTGGATTATCTCCAAGGCATATGGTGGGAAAACCGCTTACATCTGATTCAGTTCTGCTGATGACCATGCACTTCGATTTAATGGGATTCAGTTTCAAAAAGTTTTCCTGAGACCAGTCCAAAATCCTGCGAAGATCCTCGTTCAACTTGAGTATACATTCAGATATTAACCCAGGCTTACAGCTGAGGTATAGTTGAACATCATCTGCATACATGTGTGCTAATGAATGTTTAATTACTGTGGGAAGATCATTAACGAAAAGCATGAAGAGAAGAGGACCAAGAATTGAACCTTGTGGAACACCTGCTAATATTTCAATGAATTCGGAAAAGGCATTATTGTAGAAAACTGCTTGCTTTCTTCCCTGAAGGTAAGAGAGAATAAATTTTGCAGCCGAATTTGAAAAACTATATAACATCTTGAGTTTATTAATTAATATGCTGTGATTGACTGTGTCGAAGGCCTTGGAAAAGTCTAGTAGCGTGAGAAATGTTATTAGATTTTCATCTGAAGCTATTCGCAAATCATCCGTGACCTTAAGCAGTGCGGTTGTATTTGTATTTGTATTTGTATTTATTAAAGAAGTAATGTATTTGCACATTAAGATTACAGTAATCTTATAAGTTTGTACAATGTTTAAAGAAGGTTAAGTTACTTACATTACAATTTAAATTAAAATAGAACTAGGTATCGAAAAGTTATCAGTGAAAAAATGTAGTTAATAGAATAAACTTAAATTTAAAAAAGAAGATTAACTGTGATGAATGGCCAAATGTGTAAGAAGATGTTTTTTGAAGTGCTTTGTGTTTCTCGTCCCTCTCAGTTCCATCGGAAGGGAGTTCCACAAACGAGTGGCTTGAACCAGGAACTGGCGCTCTGATGCTAAGCAGGAGTACCTCGGCTGGATTAAAACAAATGTTTTCTGTGACGATGGGAACCTTAGCTTATTGTAAAGGTAGTCTGGTTGCTGTGTTTGAAGAATGTCGTGTTGTACAACTGTACATTTTCCTGAAACCTGAAACATTTGGTTTGCGCAGAGAATCTTATTCTGTTGGACATAAGCTGATAACTGATTATGAATAAGTTTCTCCATCACCTTAGATAGATAAGGAAGAATAGCAACTGGTCTGTACTCAGCCATGGAGTTAGCTGATGCCTTCTTTTTCAGTACCGGAATAATTTTTGCTAGTTTCCATGAAGCTGGGAATGAGGAAGTTGTTATTATACTATTGAAGACATGAGTCAAAACCGGAAGGATGATGGGAAGTATAATTTTGACAAATGAATGGTGGATACCATCAACACCAACAGCTTTGGACTTAATGTGAAGTATCGCTTTGACAACATCAGTTTGCTCGACTCTGTAAAATTCAAAGGAGCTGTTCAGGGCAGTACTGAGAGGTTGGTTTGACAAAGATGATGCTGCTTGGACATCTGCAAACTGCCTATTGAGTTGGTTGGGATCAAGGTCCTCATCCTCCCGGACTGTCTTGCGACCGACTCCCAGCTCACGTAAATTTTTCCAAAGAGTTTTGGAGGGAAGATTTTTATCAAAATGCGTTTTATAGTATCTCCATTTAGCCTGTCTCACTTTGGAGGTAACCAGGTTTCGCAACTGGTGGAAGGCGTTATAAAACTCAGGAAGCCTGTAGCGCTTCCACCTGTTATAGGCGGCATCACGTTTGTTCCTCAGCTCATCAATCTCTTCAGTAAAGCAACTATTGTGCAAACATTTTACCCGCTTAGTTATAATAGGAACATGTTGGTTAAATAAATGCACGATTGCATTTTGAAGATAATCAACTTGAGCGTCAGAATTAGATTCAAAGTATATTGGTTGCCAGTAAATTCCTTGAAGATCATGCTTCAGAAGTTCTAAGTTCAGGTTTCTAAAATCCCTATATGAATACATCAGCTCTTGCCGAGTAACTAACAGCTTAAATGTTGAGAAAATCAAATCATGTTTTGAAAAAACTGGGGCAGAAACTTGATTATAAAAAACTTTTTGGCCAAAACTAGACAAGAATAAATCTAGAAGAGTGCCAGAACAAGTATTAAAGTTTGTTGGAACTGTAGCATTAACTAGACTCAAGTTAAGCGATTTCATTGAATCTACGAAACCTCTGGATTCACCCTGGTTCAGAATATTACAATTGAAATCACCACACAAAATTATATTAGAAAAACCAGGTGAATTTGTCTCAATAAAACTGAAAATGCTGTCTAAATCAATATTTTTCCTTAGTCTATACACCACACCAAGAAGACATTTACTTCTTCCGCTACAAATTTACAGAAAACAAAAATCTACCTGACTTCTCGCTGCTGAGTTGCAGATCAATTTCGGCGCCAGCGATCTACGGATGTAAATGGCTACACCACCCCCAACTCGATCATGTCTATCACCGCGAAAAAGTTTATATCCGTGTACTGAATAAACTTCGTCGCTTACATTTTGATCAAACCAAGTCTCTGAAACACATATAACATCAACACTGGATCCAACAAACAGCCTTCTGAACTCGTCTTATTTCGTTTTAGAGAGACTCTGTGCATTCAAATGACATACACGAACCTCTTCGCGTTGCTTACATAAAATGTTCAGGAGAATGCGCAATTTACCGTTCCTACCACTATACAATGGAGAAATTAATCTAGATTCAGACATCTAGAATCAAACACAAAATTTCCTCTCGCAGAAAACAACTGAAATGCAAAAACAAAACTCACACTCACAGGCGGCAGGCTTACATAGCAAAAAAATGCATTAAAAACAGAATTGCAAAGCAAAGGGCGAAAAAATAATCGAACTAAGATTACACAATAAGACAATAAAAACAAAAACAGAAAATGTGTAGGCTGGAACAGCGGCTTACGTTTGCATGTGCGTGGCGTCATCATTATGCGTATCGGTAGCAGTGAGTAAATCCAAGCTTTGAATGCAGTCTATTACAAAAGCTTCTCCAGTTGGTGTTTGACGCACAAACACACGGCCATTACGGGTGAAAACAGAGATCAGCTGGTTTTGTTTTTTTAATTGAAAAGCTTTGCAGAAAATTGAGCGGTTGGTTGCAGTAAGACTTTCGTTTAAGAACATTTGCTTGTCTGATTGCAAACCAAGGTGACGTAACCGAAGCGGCTTCTTTGTTCTTTTATAAAGAAGTCTTGCGGATCTAAGCAGCGAGGTTTTGTTAGCTGGCGATTGCAACTTTATTACAATCGCAGAGTCCACTGATGTCCCTCTAGGTTTAGTGCGGAAAATGTCTTTGGGAGTTGGCGTTGGTTGCAATTCAAGTGAGTCGCAAAGAGCTTGAAACATGGTGCACAGATCTTCGTTTGCTGTCATAGGGACTCCATGAAGAATAACATCACTGGACAACTTTTCACGTTCCATGACATCTATTTTTTCTTTCAGCACTGAGATTTCACTATCCATTTTGTTACACGTCACAGAGTCTGATGTTTGCTCCAGCACCTCCACACGAATTGTTAGGGCAGCTAGCGTTCTACTGACGTCATCAAAACGGCTGTTAAAGTCAATGACAATTCTGTCCAGCCTTTCCATAATTTTGTTTTGGCTTTCTTCAATAAGATTTTTTAGTTGAGAATTGCATTCACTAATTTGTTTAGCTAGACGTTTGTCGAGCATTTTTAGATCGCTGCTTAGAGATGAAAATGGAGAACTTATTTGTTTTATTTGTTTAGATGTAAGCCTTGTTGTGCGGGGAGAGGAACTTTGGTCTGTCATTGCAGTGAGTTTCACGCGCCACAATTCAACGACAAATGAGAAATTGGTAAATGCAGATTCAATTAAAAATGTTTATGTTTCACGGATAATTTTATGGCCAGATGAAAAGGACAATGTTTATGTGCGATCAATTCACTTTTGGGAATAATGGAGATTATTAATAAGAAAAAATTGGAATTAAAAACCGCCGCGAAGTTTCAATGTTACCTTGACTGAACTGTCATCTCAGAGTTCTGTTCATACTTTGTCTTTTTTCCTGAATTCAACTTTAAATGGGATTAGATACAAAGTACGTAAACAATAAATACATAATACATATGTTCTTATGTTGAACTTACATATTTTGTGTTTATTTCACCGAGATCTAGAGAATGGCGTTTTCAAACCTTGGCGCCACGGAAACCGTAGAATCCCCGAAATTAGCAATGGCTAACTTTACTTTATTCAAATTGTGAAAAATAAAATAAAAAGCACTTCAAAGAAGTGTCAATGTCAATGTCACTAGATCCGTTCGCGTACTTTTTGCACCAAATATGGTGAAATATCGAAAAGTCTCCACTTTTCTCTAAAAGATAGGAAAATTACGAAAACCAAACGAACGCATTGAACAACAAAAAATGCAAAATGTATGCAGTTTGACAGGTTTCATGTAATCTGCCCAAAGAAATACATATCTTTTGCTAAAATTCGCAGTCTGAGGAGATTTCTTACACTCTCTTTTACGAAAAACTACGAAATTTTTGCGTAAATAAACACGAACGTCATTGTAGACTTGTATTGTAGTGCCAATCAACAACCAGGAATATTATTGCTTACTGCATTCACGGAACCTCAATTAGTCATACTCAAACCATAACATAATTATGGGCGTTCCATTTCGAATTTTGTTTTTAATAAAGAAAAAGTAAACTAACAGGATAAATGGTCTAAACATTTTCTTGGAACAGGAAACAGTAGATTGCACTTTTTCGGGGCTATATATGTATAAAGTATAACAGGAGAAACGGCAATACTGTTTGAAGCGGACTGTAATAAGCACAAAAGATGAGGTTGTAGTTGTAGTTACGTGTTTTATTTATTATGTATAAGCACGTAAAATTTTTTAATTCAATTTTTTTTTCTTTTTTTTTTTTTATTCTGTAGTCTCTTAAAAGTTGTATGAAACTTAATTGACGAAATAAATAAATAAATAAATAAATTATACTTCCAAGCCAATATGCGTGGCATTTATTAAGAAATGATTTTATCAGGCTCATTTTTGAATGACTCTATGCGGGTTGTAATATCAAACGAGATGCTATAAAGAGGTTTAATCCCAATACAAATTATGTAAAAAAGATCTGGCTTAAACATTTTGTGATATAAAGCGATTTGTGCTTCTAAGCGATGTGATATTAATCGGGTTCGACTGTATTCAGTCTGATGGTGGGCACTTAATACAAGAAAATGAATGTGGCTTAGCGGATTGTACATTTGGGTAAGCCGAAGAGCGTTTTTTGTATCGGTTTATACCTTTTACATTCACATCACAAAAGTAGCAATCATCAAGGTGGTTTTTTTGGGTCTGTCCATGTCATCGGTATTCCAGACCCTTTTGTCTTCCTTGACTCCAATATCGAAGTGACTCCACGCAAGTCCAACATTTGTCTTGTTGTCCAAGTTGTTTTCCAAAATACGCCCGATAACTTTGTTTTACAAAATCATTTATATTCCTTCGTTGCTTTTCTTGACAAAATTTACCACATATGTAGCAGAAATGGTCAGGGTTATTAACACAAGACTTGCGAGAAGAACTCATATTTTTGCCACAATAACGCCCAATAAATTAAATAATATAATCAACTGGGATTTTTTAACACTGCAAAATTATGAACAAGCTGCTATTCGTTGAAATCTCTGGCAACGATAAGTATTTGTCACGTTATACTTCGAAAAAGACACGGGGGAAGACTAAGGAGAACCAGAGTCAATTCAAACAAAATAATTTATAGGCTAACTATTTCATAATCATATGTATCCAAATTGACTCCATAAACTTATGCCGCAGAAAAAAATTATTTTTTTGTTCCCCTGTGTTATGTCAATTCAATTACTATTTAATTATTATTGTATTATTATGTTTGCTCAAAGTGTTATTTTTTCGGACTTTCAATATTTTTTCCTCACTTTTCAGTTGTTTTTCAATTAATCGTTTTCAAATGTGTCACTTACGTGTCATATTTGACATTTTCAATAATATTTCGATAACAATCGACAACAAATAGTTGGTAGTAGAGGTAGGCAAACTAGTTCACTTCACTGAAGTAGTTCAGTAGCTCTCGTTCACTAAAAAAAACTTGTTTACCAATGTAGTTCAGTAACTCATTTAACTCAGTAGTTCTTTTAGCTCACTAGTCCTTTTAGCTCAGAATCAGCTTCACCGTTCACATCTCACTTACCACCATCAGCTGAACTTATGAGTGAGTTGTGTCTGTGACACAATACCCCTGTTTTAGTGGGAAACCTATGCATAGTGAAGTGAAGTGAAGCAGGATTTTACATTCAATACACATACAACAACCCACTGCCCTTCACTTTCAATAACATCCGCAGCCAAAGTCAAGTGTCGATAAATGTTTAAGTTCGATTGCGGGTTCAATTGCACGTTCGACTATTTTTTTCATGGAAGTTGGTACGCTTTCGGTCATATTAAGGTTTTGTTCGTAGAGTGAAGGTAATTTCAATAAACTCAGTGCAACAGACCACCAAATAACTTAATGCAATCGTAAAATATAATCACTATATTCTTGACCTAGAAAAGTCTTCTTGTCAATAGGCGCGTTTTTTTTTTCAAATCTATATAGATTTCGAAAAAGCTTTCCATATAAAAATAAGACTGGATAATTATCCAGGCTAAGGTTTTGTTGTATTTTACATTGATAACATGTTGCCGAAACATGTATAGCCTATATAGATTTGAAAAAAAAAAACACCTATTATAACTTCCGTTCGCGTACTTTTTGCACTAAATATGTGTTATCTGTCAATTTGCGAAGAGTGGGGGTGAAATTTTCTCAAAGACAGAAAAATTACGAAAAAGTAAAGGAAAGTATTAAGCACATAAAAATAAAAAAAGTATGTGATTTGACAGAAATTTCTTGTGGTAAAATTCGTAGCGTTGGGAAATTTTTTACTCTCTCATGAGCACTCTCTTCTACGAAAAACTACGAAACTACGCGAACAGGTTTTCGTTGCTTTTTGTTAATTTTCGTAGTTTTGGGAGCGTATGCGAACGGACCTTACATTTTTTAAAAGTCTTCAATATAAATTAAATCAAACAACATTTAAAGATTTTTAATAAATTTGCAAACCATTGCGGTCATACTTTACGAACAAACTCACTTCATTTTGTGACATGTAAATATTTTAATGTGATTAAAAGTGAGGAAGAAAATATCGCAAAATGTCAAATCAAGAAAAAGGGTAAATATAGGCATAAATAAAATAGATTGCATTTCGATTTTAACAATTTTATCTAATAGATGTCATAAACCAAAAAAAATTGGACTAAGAAGAAACGGAGGGTCTTCTGTATTTTTATGCGGCAAGAATAGAGGAATTTAATCACAGTCGGCGAAAGAAATATGCCTACGATCATCTTTTGGAGGATATGATTTCCGCTGGTCTTGCTGTAAGTATCTAGTAATCATTTCTGTAAGTAAACAACTAAAGGAAGTATTTATTTCAGGATTCAAACACAACCAGTGTTCACTTGGCTGTGAAGATGCAGACCCTCCTGAGAGCCTACAAAACTGCTAGGGACAACAACAGCCGAACAGGTGCAGCCCCTTGTGTGGCCCCATTTATGGTGAGAATGGACGAGATTTTTGGCAGCAGACCCATTATTTCAAATACATATACAGTAACCATAGGAGTGGATGTAATTTCAATAAGTAATCAAATTTTCCGTTTACTCCCTTAATATCCTTACGTTTGCTTTTGAATTAGGATTCCGGCAATAACGCTCACTCCGGGCCTCAAGACACGCCAACAAACATGTCCTGGGATACCCTCATCTCACCTGAATCTCCAGTAGCAGCAACAACATCAGTCCCGACGTCTGCAACCTCGTCCTCTGGAGCGTCCACCCCAACAACGTCATCAGCATCAACATCTGCCACAAAACATAAGATGACACGGGCGCTCTATTTTGAAAAGAGACTCGAACAGAGGGCCAATGAGAGGAACGACAACCTCAGACGTTGGACTGAGTTCATGAATCTGGAGAAAGCAAGGGCAGAAAGGCACAAAAAAAAATGGATATGCTAGAAAAATATCTGAATAAAAAATAAAATGCATTAAAAAAAGATAAACAATTTTTATTTGCTTTATTGTAGTCGTAATAGTTTATTTATATTATATTTAGTTCACTCAAATAATTGAATAAGGTCTGACGCCGGTTTGCTGATGAATCTCCAGTAGGATCTTCTGCAGAATTTCTGATTTCCGCACTATCTACTTCTTGAGTAACATTTGAATACTCGTCCTCCATCATAATGCATATATTGTGCAGAATACACGCACTAACAACAAGGTTTGTCACTGAAAGTAGATTACGTTGTTCGGTAAACTTCAGCAACCTCCTGAACCTTCCTTTTTACAATCCGAAAGAATGTTCAACTACAATTCTAGTTGCAGAATGCAGATAGTTAAACGATCTTTGTTGGTCTGTAAGTCTTCCATTGTCTTTATACGGTGGCACTAACCAATTTGTAGCAGCATATGCTGAATCACCCAAAATAAAAGTGTTGGCAGCAAAAAGTTGAGTGTAGTTGTTTTGCGCTTTTGTGTATAATACGGATCGCCGAAGAACTCTGCTATCGTGCAAAGATCCCGGTTCACCACAACTGATGTCAATAAACTTTTTATCTGCGTCAAAAAACGGCTTGCAAAACGATGGTAAACTTATGCTTCCGGCTGTAGTAGCACTCTTTATTTGTTTTTGGGGCTGCCACAGTTATATGTGTGAAATCTATGGCACCGATAACACCAGGGATTTTTTTTTTCGTTTCAAATTTTCGGCAGTTTTGTGCCACAGCTTCTCCTTGAGGCCATTTGATGTAGTCATGACCTTTTGAAACAAGCCACTTGCAAACCTGATTTACTGCGAACCAACTGGAAGACTTAGGGACACCAAACAAATTTCCCAGTTGTCGGAATGTCATGGGGTTACTTATGTACCATATATACATATACATCTCCTTCCTGCAGCCGATTTTTTTTCTACCTCCTCTATTAAATGAATGTAGAGAAAAATACACCTGAGAGTAAAAACCTACATATTAAGGCCCCTATTGTGAGTGTCGATCGACGATCGATAATCGACAACTAACGATCATCGATCGTCGATTGCAGAAATCGGTATCGTCTATTGTGATTGTGATCGGTAGTTGTCGATTTGACAGTCGCTTGTAGTCGATCACAAATTTCTGGTCGATGCTTTTTTTTTGAGAAATGTGAAAGAATTTTGTGAGTATGAAATGATCGTAATTTTAATAAAAATGATATGTTAAAAAAACCTTATTATTAATTCAAATGCAGTGCGAAGCAGGTTACATAGAAAAAGCAATTGGAGCTGGTATTATTTATTGAAACAAATCCTGACATCGCGAAGGGAGTTTGTGCAAAAACCCAAACAGATGGGTGATGGAAAAAGATAATTATTACCTAATAATTGTTATTTAGCTTATTCTCTTTAGTTTAATACCACAATATGATGAAATAAAATCTAATAAGTTGCAACTTGCAAGTTGAAGTAACTTTTATTTGCTTTATTCGACATTTTATAAGGACATGGATTTGAGAATATTCCAGATTTCTACCGCTTCTTCGTTTCCAGAAAGTTATTCACCATAATATGGTGCGTTCTATTATTCGGTCCTCGACCATCGCTAAACCACAAATCCACAAATTGAACTTTTTTCTTTTAAATTACTTCTGAGTTCTGATACAAAATAAATAATTTATGAAAACAAATAGCCAAACAACTGTCAAAAGTATGATGAATTCACAATATTCACATTTTTATTCACAATAATCTATTCCTCCGTCGATTGAGTTACACAGTAGCAAAGCCAAAATTAATCGACGCAATCGACAATTGTCGTGACGATCGTTGATCGACACTCACAATAGGGCCCTAAGTATTCTGCAGTAGAACGTCGCAATCTGAAATGAGACTTGAAATCTTCTTCATTATACGATTCTATAGTCTCCATGAAGCTATTAACTTTGGCATGTTGCTCTTCTTCTACTGCAGAGTCTTCGGATTCGGAGCTCGAATTGTAGGCGAAAAATGTTTCGAAAACCATTTCATTTTCGCTTTCACTTGACTCCAGTAATTCAAGTAAAGCCTGCAATTATTTCTTGAATTATTTTTCAAAAGATTTAATAGTTTCGATTTTTTATTACCACATTATGCAATTATCCATTTTTGTTGACTACAAATATGTTTATTTGTATTCTTTAGTTGTTTTAAATAATTTGTTTATTTATAGTAACTTAATTGAAGTTGAAGTTTTGACAGCTAATGTCACCATGAGCAAACACAAGTACCAAATTTTAAAAACAAAAACCAGGCAACTGCGGATCGTTTTATTGCGAATTTTTCACTTCACTATTTATAAGTTCCCAATAAAACACGCATAATATACATTCATCTCATCTCTCATACTCATCCATAAGGTATAGTTTCTATCCAGAAATAGACCAGTCAAACGTTCGTATATGTTTGTTTACAAAGCTCGATTGAGAGGAAATACGAAATTAAGGCTGGAATATGAAAAAAATATGTGTATACCAAAGTCACAACACACTGGAGGACGGTTGACTCGCTCGACCATGGAACTTAAAATCAGTGGCGATTTCTCTCAGTTGGCTAGGTTGGC
Source organism: Brachyopa scutellaris (assembly GCA_949775065.1). Taxonomy (NCBI): domain Eukaryota; kingdom Metazoa; phylum Arthropoda; class Insecta; order Diptera; family Syrphidae; genus Brachyopa; species Brachyopa scutellaris. The sequence goes on along the minus strand of OX459113.1, from coordinate 51,114,546 downwards.
GGCGCCAAACCAATATTTTAGATGAATAAATGCCATGAAATATATTTAATACGAAACGAATAACGAAATATGGTTTGCGCCAACCAATTCCATACAATCTATATCTATACGATAGTGTTGGTGTTTGATTTCTCGTATGCAAAGCCCAGTAAAATAAACGAATGGGTTGGCGCAAAAATAAGCGCCAACTATGAGAGACGAGCGTGACATCAGGCTGGAAGTGGTGGGTAGGTAAGGTATACTCGTATACATACATAATTTTTTGTGTTCTTTTTGATTATGTATTTCGTTTCAAAAGTGTTACCAGAGAAACATTTATATGAGGATCGGATACAAATTTTGCCATATAGCTTTGGCTCAGTGTATAGCGTGTCGGGTTTTCATCCACGGGTCCCAGATTCGTTTCTCGACGAGGGCAGTTTAATTTTTTTTTTTTTTTTTGGTTTTGTTGTTGTTTTTTTTTTTGTTTCTTTTCTAGTTTTCAATCGTGCTGATAGAACAGAAAGTTGTTTCCTTTGGTTTTGTTATTGTTTTTCTGTTTCTTTTCTATTTTTACCCGGCTATGTAGTCCTCACGGACTACTGCATGGAACCAGAGCTCAAAGTTTCCTTAAGACTCCCGGGTGCCTGCAGCGTATTTAAGGCAGACGTTCTAGTCGTACTTCATGATAATGAAATTAACATTCAGTCAGACTGCGCTTAAGGCGCTTAAATAGTTCGCTTTCAAATGGCACTAGTCAGGAGCTGCCGAATAATGCTACGGACATTAGGTATGCCGTATGCTATATGCTGGTATGCATTATACAAACTTTGTAAGACTATGTTGGGTGCCTGGTCAGCCTGTAGTACTTAGAAGGCAACGAGTTTGCCTATGAGCTGGCAAGTAAAGCTGCCGACTACGGGGAAAACTGGAAAGTACGGCACATGATGAAATGAGATGATGATGTTGAGAGCTTAGCCCACTCAAAATCTTTTACGATTATTTTAATAAATGATTTTTTAAAAAATAGCTACAAGGAAATATTAATGTTCCTCCGTGCAGCGGAGAACTTTGTCTTTTTTGTTTTAGTTTCGTAGGTGCGTATGCGTATATGTAGTTATTACAAAAATGCAGTGCGTGCGTGCTTACTTCTGATGTGAGACGGTAAGTTGAGTAGAGATGTCTTATTTTATGTTTCGATAAATTGGAAATTTGTATACACTATTCCATAAAAACATTTTTCTTTGGTACGTACATATATTGTACCTAATTAGTAAATTTTTAAAATTAACGATTTTTAATTTCTCCAGAGCAAGTAGCCAACCCAAGGCTAAAGACCAGGAATCGCCACTGCTTAAAATTGTTTGAATTGGATCAATGCAACAGTTCTTCGGGTTGCGCTTGCGAGCTGCGTGCGATATCTATGTATCTATCTGTGGTTTTATCTCTCTCTCATATGATAGTGAATGGTATACCTATACTACTGTACTACTACAATACAACTACAAAGGATACGTTCCCAAAGAATTCGTATAGAAAAAATCCGGTTTTGTATGAACATACTTATCATTCTTCTGGTTCTGATGTGGTAAGCCGTAGACGTAGTGAACTACTGAGCCGTCACCGTCATCTGTTTTGTGTTTGTGTTTCACAACTCACTAGTTCAGACACAGATCCAGATGAGAGGTGAGCTGTTGAACTACTGAACTAAAGATATCTGAACTAGTTCATTTAGTTCAGCAAGGGGAGCAGATTTTTTGAACGGTTCCTTCATGAGTTACACAACTCTAGTTGGTAGCATATTTTTTTTATCCAGGCTAAGGACATAAAACCCGAAAGCTATCTAGATTTTGTTAGGCTTAGTTGTTAGTGTATTTATGATATATAAAATTTTCTAAGGCTACGCAGATTACGAAAAAAAACACGCCTAATATTTCCTTTGCGAATCCCGATCATTTGTAGAATAATGATCCAAGAACTTTCTATTTAATACAACAAAATTAAAAATTCTTATTTAATCATAACAACATTTTTATAGGTTGTTTAATTGTTACAAAATACTTGAAGCTCATTAAGTATTAAGATTTCTCTGCGGACCATCAAAATATCCTCGGGACCACCAGAGGTCCGTAGATCACCGGTTAGCGACCACTGTTGTTAAGTATTTTCCTAACATACTATGAATTAATACAAACTCTAACCTCTGATAAACAGGACAGTGGCTAGTAAAAAGCAATATTTATTATTACGAGATTCAAAATTGTATTTTCAAAAAGCTAACAAAAGGGACTTTTAAATAAAGTAGCAACGAGTAAGATTTATACATACACATGTGTAGGTACATAAAACTTCCATCTCTTGTAGTCATCGAGTTAAACTGCAACGACCAGTCATCCATCCAATCGTAGGCTTATGCCATAATGTTTTTCTTTGTTATCATTTGTGCCGCGAAAATAAAACAGTATCCTTGCAATTTTATGATGGCCACGATTGCGTCAGAGAGCACGTATTCAGAAGTGTAAATATTAGGAATGTCATATATTGTTTTACTGGCCATACGTGAATTACGGTTATGACTTAACTCAAGGAGCATAGTCGTGTGGGAATCAGGGCACTACTTAGAAGATACTTATTCACGAATGGCACACCAAGTATCAGTAACGAGGAGTGACAAGTAAAAAATATGTACATACATATACATACGAGTAGTACAGAAAAAGATAAGAGCCATATTTATTTATGCATCACAACGTTTTCCTTTTACTTTTCAAAAATTATATACTGTAATTCACTTTATAACTTACTAGCTGGCCCGTGCTCGCTTTGCTTCGCCTGCCTACCACATTTATGGGATGTGGTTGATGGAATTTTGATTTACATGGCTGTCTTAATAGACCAAGAGCTCGCAGTCATTTTTGGTTGTGAATGGTAACCAAAAGACATACATATTAATATGCAGCCTCGATGAAAGAGATCTCAAGTCTAACCGTCTGATAGCACAATATGGTGGCAGCTAAGGAGAGTAACAATTCATCAAGAATCCGTTAGTTTCCAAAGACAGAAAAATAGAGATAATCACTTGACTATAGTCCAAAATAACAGTACAGAACCCACTGAATAGGGATACATAAATCCAAGGCCTTTTCCTTGTCGTGAAGTCCTTGCCAGACGCTCTCAATGTATTAAAAACCGTAAAACATTTATTAAGTCGTGTTCATTAACTTAAAACAAAACTAATCAATACTATACTCCTCTTCATTTTTGGATTCATCGGAGGAATTGTGATAAGAGTGACTCTTATGATGAAGAGGAATATAGGGTCTCCCAGTTCAGAGGTAGATATAATCCGTTAACTGTAAATTCCTGCAGTTCTAGCGAACAAAAAATCGTATGAGAGTGGGGTATATTTTCAGCCCCCCCAAGTTATAGCCCGTCGAAGTAAGGGACCTCCGATTTGGTGGTAAGACCGCTTTAAATGATATTACTTCTGAACTACTACAGATACAAAAACAATTTTTTACATTTCGGAGAGGCAATCAGAAGCGCATACGAAGTGTTGAAGATTTTATGTACATCTATGCAGTCATAAAAAAGTTATGGCTCCTTAAACTCAAAATTATGAAAATTTTTTACTTTAAATGCATTTTTCTCAAAACTTTTACTTGATAAAAATCTCTTTTTTACTAAACTTTTATCTTTGGCGGATTCTCTAAAAATAGTGTGAAACAACTTTTTCACGTACGGCTAACAGAGGTGGTAGTAAAAGCCATTTTTCGTCAGATAAAAATAATAAAAAACCATGCCAACAATACATATTTCATATTGAAAGCCGGAATTTTTTCTTTCGGGTTCTTGGCAGCGAAATATTCTCATGTGGACCATTTTGCTGGCCACTTGCTGTATCAATTTGATGTAATCGAGCATTTCATTTTAATTTTGCATTTCGACTTATTCGCCCAATATCAGGCCGATTTGATCGCTAACTAATTTTCGCTGAAAAATTGACTATATTCCGCTTTGAAATATAATTGCCAATGCCAACTAAATGATAAAAGATAAAACAGAACAGATAAAGAAGAAGAACCCTGCAAAAAAAGATTAAAACTCAATTCCAATCCAACTCAATAACCTTTAAATTGCACTGAAGTATAACACACGAAATACAATTACACGAATACGACTCACCCCTCTACAAAACTTTACCAGCTGCATTACTCAACTATCTTTTGTAGTGTATACACAACAGTGATGGAAAATTAAATTTTTAGATTGTACTTTTCCCAAGCTGAAATTGTAACTTTTACGACTGAATTGTAACTTTTCTTTTGATAATCTGTGATATTACCATTTATCAGTATATTCGTGTCTAAAAGACTTGTTTGTCTGCTTTTACACTTAAGACCTGTGAGAATAGACTTTTTTCGAATTTCTCTTTGTTATTTACATCCGTGAGTCTTGTGCTTTTACACTTCAGACTTTTTTCCTTGACGCAAATTTGACATTCCTCTTTTATTTTGCAGTTCTTGTATTGTGCAGATGACTAGGTGGGAAGCAACACAATGATAAAACGAAGAAGAGAAAAGAAAAACGTCAAAAAGAGTCGCCAAAAACTTTACCCTCGACTCACAGGGCAAAATATTTTCCTTCTCGTCTTTTCGAACTTTCTTACACTTTTACACCCATGTGAGTCTAGACTCACAAATCTTAGTGAGCAGACTTTCAATTTTGAAATGAAATTTTTGTTTCAATTAGAGCTGAGCAAATAACCACCTGCCGCCGATTTACACTTAGTTTTTATTAAATTTTAATGCAAAAAAATGGTTACCACACAGGCCGAAGAATGTAGTATTGAAAGTAAGCCTTGACCTATTTTATATACAGGTTAGGTTAGGTTGAGAGGGGCTGAGAGACTGAGCCATCCCAAAACACTAGGCACCAGAGTGGGCCCATCGCTTTCCCCTAAGAATCCATCCAAGGATGGCACATAAACCGTCACAATTTCCTCAAAGCATTTTATTACCCTGCAAAATTTTAGAACGAGTCTATGGTTGATTCGGCCTACCTCCTTCAGGTTGCTAAAGAAGTACCTGTCTAAAATGTTCAGAATATGTGTGATATCCTCTGCTAAACCTAGATCATTTCAATATCTGCAAATATCCCTGCCTAAGAGTCCGAGCCTCTTGGCGTGTTTGCCTAGAAGGCAATCCCGGATAGTATTCCTACAACTGTATTTATTTCTGCCCTGCTAAGTCTAAGGATTTCTCTGGTCCTTTACTGTCCAGCGCTGGCCAAAGTGCCTTGGGAACCCTGTGTCCTGCCATGTTAGACCATCTATGGTCAGCCCTTCTCGTAACTATATCCTTTACCTTTGATTTGATGCAGCAAAGTTGTGGAGCTACTTCCAACTCATCGGCAAACTCATTGCGTTCTATCCCGGAGTGACCCGGCACCCAACATAGTCTTACCCACGCAGTAGATACCAGACCCTGTGCCTCTTGCAGTTTTTGACCCGTCCGCGAAGACTGCAGAGTCTATATGCCGAGTTACTGTGTTGTTTGTTTACTCGTCATGCACAGGGTACAAGGTTCTGTACGTATTGTTAACATAAAATTACCACATTCATTTTGAATAAGGCTAACCTCAGTCCAAAACTTTGAAATTGGTACTTTTTTTTAAAGATTTTTTGTATTTGGTAAATTGTAACTTTTTCTTATCATTTGTAACTCTGTAACTTTGATTTCGGATTGTATCCAAAAAGTTACAATTGTAACCCATTTTCCATCACTGATACACAACACACATCCATGAACATAATGTAAACAAAACAGAAAGAAAAAAATACGCACCAACAAAACCTTTGCTCTTGAATGCTGACGCTGAGCGGAGCAGACACATACACAAATCCATTCCACTCAGATTTAACACGTATTTATAGGAAAAATGAGAAATACAAATTACGAAGAGAGATCGAAAGAAAACCAAAAGAAGAAAACACCACTGAGATTGGTTTCAGAACATCGATCAATTAGCAAATTAATAAAAAAAGGCATTTTGCAAAGATGTTATTAATATTGCTCAGCTTGTAGAGCACGTAGAAGTAAATATAATTTTGGACTTAAAAGATGCGTATTTTAAAGCTCTTGGAACTGATCTGAATTTCAATAAAATAGTTGAAGGAAACGTTTCCTTTTATTAGGTTCAAAGTCTAATTATTGAATTTCTTGGTTTCCACACTTAAAATCAGATATTCTGTTATGCACGAATTTGCTCCTTATCGAAACCTAATCAATTCAAAAAAAAATTATCAAAATCCGGTCAGCCATTTGCTGTGTAGGTCCATGCAAAGGAATTTTCACTTTGTTTTATATTATTAGGGATTGTCATCTCTATATATAAAAATCAATTGCCGCATGTATGACTGATCATCACTTGAAAACGGCTCGACCGATTCGGCTGATTTTTTCGTATGAAATTTTTGGAAAATCCACCGGGAAATTGGAAATTTTCTGGAAAAACTGAAAGTACTTTTTTCCATGGGACGATTTGACTCATTTTTTTTTTTTTGATGTTCTTGCATGGTCAATTGTACACTGCACGAAATAACTATATCGGACAAGCATTTCCATTTGCATTTTCTCAAAAAACAATAAAAATTTCTTTACTAACAAATGATTTTTTCATTGTGTTGAAAAATGGAGTGTTTGAAGTAAAACACAGCGGTACTTTTAACTCTCTCAATGTCCTTATATTCTTGTTTCGGGTTGTTCTTTCGTGTGTTATTAGTTTTGCAGTGCGAAATAAATATAGCAGACACAAGTTTCAGTCACACGTTTAAGTGGCGAAAGTAATTTTAAACCGACAAATTATAATAAATTGGTGTATAGTTGAAAACATTTAATGTGTTTAATTAAGTTTTCGTCAAATACACCTTTTTTGTGCAACCAACAGAAAATGAATAGGGGAAAAGCATTGTCTGTGGACGAGAGGCTATGGATCCCAAATTTTCAAAGAAATGGCTTAACCGTTAGACAAATAGCGGAGAAAATACGCAGAAATAAAAAGACTTTCTAAAACTTCTTAAACGATCCTGGTAGTTATGGGAAACAAAGCAGATCTGGTCGTCCACCAAAAGTTGATGAAAGAGTTAAAAGGTAAATTAAACGCTTAACCATTAATAAGCAAATCAGTCCATCCCAAATAGGGCTCCAGTTGTCTCTTCTAGTAACAACAAGAAGAATCCAACAACTTTTAAATAAGGATAAACACCTAAGCTTCTCTTACGGCATAAGGAGGCAAGGTTATGTTTTGCTAAGAAACATCAGTTTTGCATCACGAAATGGCAATCTGTTATCAGCAATCTAATGTGGATGGTCCTGATGGAGGACACAAGTATTGGAGAGATAAACTCCGAGATCGTGAAACTTGGCACTCCTTCCAAGGATGGCTGGGAGTATGGGCTGGTTTTGGGTACAGAGGAAAGACTCCAATTTGTTTTGTTTCACATAAAATGAATTCGGAAAAATATGTGGAATTGCTGGACGATGTTCTTATTGATTTTGGTGAACGTGTTTGGGAAGAAGAATGGACGTTCCAGCACGATAACGCTACCATACATGCATCGGCATATACAAACAACTACTTTAAGTTGCGTAACATCCCCACTCTTTGTTGACCTACTGTAAGTTCTGACTTAAATCCCATAGAGAAATCATGGGCCATACAGTCGAAGCGGATTTACTCAGGTGTAGGTGGAGCTAAAAACCGCTATCCAGGAAGAATAGCTACAAATTGACATATCCACACCACAAAATTTACTCGATTCAATGCCTCGACACGCTTAGTAGTAGTTTTAACCAAAAAATGAGGAAGAACAAAATATTTAAATAATATTTTCAAAATATTTTACTTACATTTTTACAGCAGAATTGGCTTTTAAGATCTTGTCTTTTATACTTATTTCGTTCGAAGTTACACAAAATATACGTTCTGTTTTTCTAATTAATGAACAACTTTAATTTTTTTTTATGGATTTCTTCCTAGTTTTTAGCTTATAATTTAAAAATCCTTAAAATAATAATAAAGTAAATATGTTTTTTTTAAAGTTTTTTGCTTGTCCGATATAGTTATTTCGCGCAGTGTATGAGGCCTGTTCCGCAAAATCATCAGTTTTTTTTTTTGTTTACGAACTAGAAAACAAAAGAAAACGTGAATAAAACTCCTTGAGGTTCATTGTGATTTCAAATTTGATGGAAGAAAATAAATTATTTGGTTGACGTTATTTTCTCTTTTTTACTTTGTCGTTTCATAAAGTGAACTACCTTTATCGATTTGGATTTATCTTTAACAAGTTAACAGATTTACCTACCAAAAACGCTGAGCTTTGAAGTGAATTTTCAGTTGAATTGTGATTATGTTGAAAGTTCAAGTGTTGTAAAATCAACTGATTTAAGTTCGTGGTTTAGTTGTTTGGAAAAATGCCACCAGTGAGGCGTCGAAATATCGGTCGGCGTACGCGCAACGCAAGACAACTACGTAGGCTGTTCGATAAGTCAGTGACTTTGAATTTAAAAACTCGTTTTTTTATCTCAAAACTTAATTAATTTTTCAACATATATAGTCTTCTTTTAGCGCGATACACTTTTCCCAACGATTTTCCAACTTTTTTAACCCTTCCAAAAAATATGATTTCTCAAACCCTATAAAATAGGCATTTATTGCAGGCAATCTCACCATTCGATGAAAATCTTTTTCCGCCGAGCCATTTGAAGAAATAATCAATAGGAGGCAAATCTAGAGAATAGGGTGGATGAGAAGGCAGCTCATATCGCAATTCAGCAAATTTAACTGTAGCTACTGCGGTGAATGAGTCGATGGATTATCGTGATGAAAGAGCACTTTTTTCTTTTGGAAATGAGGCCGTTTTTCCATCAATTCTGCTTTAAATTTATTCAATAAATTGGCATAGTACTGTCCGGTAATCGTTTTTCCAAGTAGTTAATAAAGATTACTCCGTGGGAATCCCAGAAAACCGTTGCCCTGACTTTTCCGGCCGACGAACCCGTTTTTGCCTTTTTGTTGCACGTTTCCCTGAAGAAGTCCACTGTTTTGATTGTTCTATGATTCCTGGCGTTTAGTGGTGTATCCAGAATTCATCAATTCACTTGAATTACGCTTGAAGAGTTCTGCTTTCAAAACTACAACCGAATCCATTTTTGATCAATCATCAGCAAACGCGGCTACCATCTTGCCGATAATTTTTTCATGTCCAAATGGTAATGCAGGATTCGAATGATGCTATCATTTGAAATGGCTTCTGTCTCAGCTATCTCACGAACCTTGAGTTGCATTCGTCAAATACAATATCGTGGAATTTTTGATCATTTCTTCTATTGTGACGTCATTTGGACGTCCTGGGCGCTCAGTGTCTTTTTAGCTCGTACGAAATTCAGTGAACCACTTTTGTACCATCCCATGCGATGGAGCAGAGTCTCCATATTATTTCTTAAGTCTCCTTAATGGTTTTACCGCCCAAAAAAGTTTTATCAAAACACAAAATTCACTTGTTTCCATTTTTAGCAAATAATACAAGCCAAAGTTTTTTCGATCAATGTAAAAAAAATCAGTGTTTGACAGATGTCTATTTATTGTTCTATGCCTAGAAAGAAACAAAGATGGCGGAAAAAAACTCAATGCGATCTGAGCGCCATCTTGCATCAAAGTCACTGTTTTATCGAATAGCCCTCGTACATGATCGTTGAGTCAATCGAACTGACGAAGAGGGTGTGCAGCGGTTGGAGGGAAATCGAATAAGAATTTCTCAAAATGGCTCCGGAACAACGGATACAGTCGAGTTCGACTCAATTTGCTAGAGCTTACGCACAGAATAATTTAGAATGTCGATACCAACAAATGATTGTTACAACAATGATTTTTGTGTTGTTGTTGTAGTAGTGTTGGTAACAAGGTAGTGTTTTAGTAGTACATAATAAGTAATAAGTTGCCCTCTAATAAATTAAATTTTCTTCTAAATCGCAAGAATTTGGATATTTCCTCGTGATGCTGATGATAGTTATCAGTTATTCATAATATGAACATTTGATTCTATAAATCTGTCGACTTTGGCGGCTATCAGTTTTATCTTAAACCAGATTACCAGATCAATTATTATCTGCGATGTTAGTAACGGTATCTTCTGTTTGCATACAAGGGCGAAGCCGGGCGTCAGCTAGTATAATAAATGTGTCAGTACCAAGCGAGCTTTCATTCGTTACACACGTACATAAAGTCAAGCGCGGTATCTCCTGATCTCTAAACGCCGATTCGTAGTGTAATTTTTCAGTGATCAAGTACATTGGTAAAGTAAATCTTTTTATTAACGCAACAGAAAACTACTCAGTGGTGAAATAAAACAAAAAAAAATTAACAGTTACACGCGTCGCGTCGTTGGATGTCGTCCAATAAGTGCCCTATGAGGTTTATGTCAGGAGACTGCAGTAGTGTTTTAAACTACAATATTTTCTCTGGTATACTAGCCATTCCAATACAAAACGAGAGGTGTGCTTGGGATCGTTGTCTTGTTGGAAAACACCCAATCTTAGTTTTAAAGCCCTTTGTTTAAGATTGCTTTTCAAAATATTCAAGTAGACGAAGCAGTCAATTATTGAATCTATGAAAACTAGGTTTCCAGCTCCCGCCTCAGATATGCAACCCCACACAAGCACATTACCACCTCCATGTTTCAGTCTACAAAAAGATTGGGCTTACGCCATATTTTAACTTTATCGTCATTGCATGTATAGCTAAAAATCACTTTCTGCCAGAACTCATTTCCACGTTGTTGTTGAGCACTAGCGAAGTCCAACCTCTTCGACGCAACGATTTTCCTTTAGAATTGTACTTTATTACTAGCTGTCGTAGATCAGAAAACAACTCTTTCCCGCTTTCCCGTTCATTTTGCGTTCAGATCACTAAATTCTACGAATATAAAGGGTGATTTTTTAAGAGATTGAGAACTTTTTTAAAAAAAAAAACACAAAACATTCGAAAAAATGAATGAAATATTTATTTGAATCGATAGTTTGAACCTTGCAATTTAATGTTTAAAGATAATTTCATGCAAATGTTGACCGCGGCTGCGTCTCAGGTAGCCCATCCGCTGAGTCCAATTTTGGCATACTCTTTCACACATATCGGCCGGTATCTCACGAATGAATGCATGGATGTTGGCTTCCAGTGCGTCAATCGAAGCGGGCTTGTCCCTATAGACATTAGCCTTGACATACCCCCACAAAAAATAATCTAATGGTGTCAAATCGCACGATCTAGGCGGCCAATTGACCGGCCCGAAACGTGAAATTAACTGTTCACCAAACTCGCCTCGCAATTGCGCCATTGTTTCGCGTGCTGTGTGGCATGTGGCACCGTCTTGTTGAAACCACATATCATGCAAACTGTATCCTTCCGCAAAATTTTCCACGTAGTGCTGTAACAAAGGCCTAACTGCTGGGAACGGCGCCGAATCGACATTTCGCGGTCTTCTGTCACACTAGCTGATACGGCCGCAATATTTTCTTCACTACGCACAGTACGTAAACGTGTTGGTGGTTTAATGTCCAACAAAGTAAATTTGGTGCGAAATTTGGTCACAATCTTCCGAATAGACTGCTCAGAAGGTCGAGAATGCCGATCATAAAATGGAAGCAGCGCGCGATGAACATTTCGAACCGAGCACGAATTTTGATAGTAAAATTCAATAATTTGCAAGCGTTGTTCATTTGTAAGACGATCCATGGTTAAATTGCAAACCAAACTGAAGCTGTTTGACAGTGACACAAGGTACTAAACACACGTCAGCTGTCAAAACCAGTGTTGCCAAAACCAAACCAGCTAAAAAATCACCCTTTATAAGAACTATCTGCACTAAAATTTCCAAAGTACAGTTGAGCAGAATGTAAACAAAAAAAAAAAAAAACAATTTTCAGAATATTGTGAAGCAAAAAAAAGGAAGGTATTGAGTATAACGTAGAAAACCTAAAATGTAATCAAAAATTAAACTTAATATAAAATGTAGAAATGCATAGAAAAACAAAAGATTGAATATGTATAAAATTTAAAACATACGCTTTGTAACAGCCAAATGGGCATAGTTCTCCGGCTTTGTATTCCGGGCGATATAAATTTATTTGTATCCGTACCTGTGAAATAAAATAAAATAAAAAAATTAATAAATAAATGTATGTAGGACAATTTTATATATGTACTTCAAATTTATGGAAAGCAACCAAACTTAAACTACAGCTTTTAACCATATTTCTTTGGCTTCAAACATTTTTTCATGACGATACTGTATGTCAACCCATTAACTGAATTTAGCCGACATGGAAATCCGGAGAGGGTTAAATGCATTCTTTAATGGGTTATAAATTTTAATAAGCTTTAAAGGCTCTGATGACATGGTTTTAGCTCACTTTGTGCAAATTTATTGCAGAAACAAATACAGTGAAACTTCTCTTAAGCAGACAGCCACGGGACCGGAGTTTTTTGCCTGGTTACAAGAGCTGTCCGTTTATAAGAACGCATTTTGTATGAGAAATTGCAGATTGGTTCCCCCAAATAATTATATATCATATCATATATCATATACGATATAAATATATACTTTATAATAAAGCAGTAACGCTCATTCTGTAAACACGGCTGTATCTCGGACCGGAGCCTACGTTAGGCAACCAATCTGGAAAAATGAATGATGCAGAGTTTCTAGTTTTGGTAAGTACTTTCAGGATAAATGCACAAATATTAAGGCCGAGATTAGTGGTTACACTGTGTAATCAAAAGGATACCCCCATATATTAATTTTGATTATCTTTAAAACTTCAACAATTTTTTTACTCAAATTGGTTTTTTCATCCTGTCCGTATTTCTATGCCAAGGCACTGTAGGTGTATATTCGATTATTTCAATTATGTAATTGTATCGAATTAATAGAAGATGATTACATAGTCAAATATGTATGAGCACGAGGACGTATCGTTTCGTATACAAATGGATTCTTGTTTTCTCAGGTGATATTATTATTCAATAAAATCTATTTGAGAGACGCTTGAAATGGAAACCGAATTCGAAAGGGATTTACACTAACCACTGCTTTGTAGTCGAGAAATACTCATATTTGTTTGAATTTCAATACCAATTACCAATATCGAAATACTCACAGGAAATTAAGTATACAGATGAATATGTTTACATATACTAAGTTAATTTTCAAAGAACTTTATTATAATTAATGACCAGCAGGAACCAATTGATTTTTTTTAAACGTTTATTTTATTCCACTTAAACTCTAACAGATTTTGTTTGTTTAGAATTAGATAAACTTAAAATAACAATAATTATACTAAGCTTTTTTGTAAATGACCTTATTGGTTCTCATTACTTACTTTATTTATTTAAAGCTAACTTACGTCTACGGTGTATTTTTTTGTGTATATTTTTTTTTTTTTGTTTTCAACAATTTCCTCGGTTTTTGTGTTAAGGGAAAATGTGGCTAAACCTTGTACAATGGGTGTCTCTTTTTTCTGTTTCTTAAAATTACTACACTAAAAATGAAAACTGAAACTAACTTAATATAAGCTAAACCTAAAATTACTACCATAAAAATAAAACTAGAACTAAAATTCAGACTAAACCTAAGAGAATGGTAGGCCCCGACACATGGTCTTTATTCCGCCAACCCACAGGCCAAGTGACTGAGACAGTTCAATCACTCAACCAAGTTATTCGCAGATTAAAAACCACACGCCGGGGCCCATTCTATGCTAACCTAAATGTTTGCAGCAGCCCAGTCGAGTCACCAAAATTTATCTCTATTTAGTCTACTTTTATTTTTTATGTCTTTTTTTGGTATGCTAATGCAGTATCTCAGATGAGCATTTCCATCCGCTGATTGTACAGGCATGTGCAGAATTCTCTTGTCTGTTGCCCTTCTAGCAACATGATATTTAATAGGTACGTTCATCGAATCTGATAAATAGCCATGTGCATCCAGATACAAAAATGCCTCAGGTGGTATGTGTCCACTTTCTAATGAATTTCCGAAATACCTAGGGTTAGGATAAAATATTCCCGAAATAAGTTCGTTTTCTGTAACGTTTGCCGATCGCGCAAAATGATTCCTCACAAGATCTAGAATAAAGTTATCAATTCTAGATACTCCGGAAGCATCCAGTAGTCTCTTGTTAGAAACGTAATGCCGAAAGTCGGAATGAGCGCTTCTGTACATCTGCATACAGGCCCGAAGACATTTTCTCTCAAACATACGAACTTTTTCCATATATGAAGGGCTTATGTTCCACCATATTGGACACGCATAGGAACCAATTGATCCTTATGTTACTCAGCAGGTGGGAACAAATTATATTTACCTCCCACTATGTCTATGACACTTGTATTTGAAATAACCGGCAGAGTTGTATGTAACGATAAACTGCGCTGTAATCATAATATTTAATATCAATTATTTCAATACAGAGCAAAGGATATGGACTCTATTTGAAGTAGATTGTCATTGTTTGTCATTTCCGTTTTACGAGTGTGTGATAGCTACTGGGTAATGACATAATCACATTACCAGTAAGCGATCAAATCTGAACTGAAACTCGTCTTAAGTATCGTTAAAGCAGGCGCGGATCTAGGTTTTCGCTCAGTGGGCGGAGATCAAATTTTATGTTATACCTATCCGTTCTGGTGTTGTGATTTGTGTGTGTGAAACCGAAAATTGCGTAAACATTAAGTATTGTATTCCTCTAGCTAACTGCCTCCAGTTGCGTACTTCAAATCAGTTGCGCGCCATTATAGGCAAAGTCGTCCTCTGTTGCGCTGACCCTCTGGGATGAAGTCGAATACTCTGCCGGTTGGAGTGTGGGTGTCCAATCGCATTACATGCAATAACCATCTAAAAAGTCGAAAGCGCAGTTTTTTGACCAGGTCGATGTCGCTGTATAATTAGTAGTTGAACCTTCTCCTCCGAAGCCCGTCGATGCAAACGGTACCGAATATCTTATAATTTTTCTCTCGAAGCGACCACAAGCATATTCGCATCCGCTTTGGATGAATTGCATCCCTCAGCTCCATATAGCAAGGCTGTGATAACAAGGGTATTAAATAGGGTCTCCTTAGTTGATCGGGAGAGGGCGTTATTACTCAAATGTCTAAGAAAAAGCGATTGATAAGGTAATACTTCGTCTGATTGCCGGTGAGATGTCATTTTTTGGTGTTATAGAAAAAGGCTCCGTGAAATAAGGCCGCGTGAGTTTAGGCCGCGATCAAAAAATGAAATTATACTGCGCGGTCTAAGTTCATCAGACGACATGAATTTAGGCCGCGTTAAAAAAAATGAAAATGCAATTTTTCAGATCTCGGTGATATAAAGTAAAAAAATATTAATTTATCGCTTAGGTTAGGAGATATAGAGGTTTGGACATTTTAGTAAAGAAATTTATAAAATTGTAGTTTTTGAGGATCAGACTATGAAAAAATTAATCTAAAAAAATCGCGCAATTTTATTTAATTTTCAAAATGAATTTTGAACGCCCATACAAAACCATGCGCGGCCTAATTTCAAGCGATCTAAATTCCATGCCCCATAGAAAAAGTCCAATCTCCTTCAACGGATTTTTGAAGAAGGGTTAGATAAATTTGTACGTCTTCAGCGGGAAAGGTCTTAAGAATATTTTCTTGAATGAAAACTGTAAGCTGAAGACGTCCAAGATTTCAACTGAAGCTCTTTCTCGCAAATCATTAATGACAACGCCTAGTAAAGGTGCATGGATTGATACTCTTTAGTATTCCTCGGATGAGATGGTTGGCACGATTAACCTGATATCCACAACGGTAATAGTCTGAACAAAGTACGTCAACCAGACACAATTTAGGGACCATGAACTAGACTTACGTAAAGCTGTTGCTAATGAAGCAGACTGGCTATGTATGTAGCAAGTGCTCGAATAACTAATCGGTTTAATTTGGAATAACTACATATATTGCGATTTAAGAAGAAGCTTGGTCGAGGCTCGGGATTATATCTATTGTCCTCCCCATTCTATACGCGCATGAGTGAATGAGAAAAAAACCGAGTTGTTAAAAGTAAAATGTTAAGGGGTTGCAAGGGGTCACGGATTTAAAAAATCGATTTTTTTTTTTATTGTCTTATTAAATTCTCTAGAATATTGTCTAAATTTTCAAGCCGATCGGAATAATAGTTTCGGAGATAGAGCCCTCTCCGCACGCTCAAAGCACTTTTATTGTCACTTAAAACTTAAGGCCTCGTCAAACAGAACGCGTTTTCTAACGCCGCGTAAAGATTATCTTACGAAGCGTTAAGATTATTTTACACCGCATCAAGATTATTAAACGTCGAATGCAAAAGCAAAAATAAATTCATTCTCTTACAAAATGTCGATTAGCTCGGACGAAGATTTATTACTGTTATTCGCACTACATACACAACGAAAAAGAAAAAAAATTTGGGTACATGAAATAAACAAAAGGAGAGTTGAAGTAGGAGAATACCACCGGTTGTGTCGAGAGCTGAGTGGTTATCAATGAAATCAATGTACAAATGCGATATTGTCATTTATACCGATAGCCAAGCAGCTATTAAAGCACTCAATCACCAATTATAAGTTCAAAATTATGTAAGCACTTTCGCACATTTCTGAACGAGATATCGAGCAGATGCATGCTCAATTGCTCACCCTATACTGGGTTCGTGGTCATAGAGACATCGCACGTAATTGTAAAGTAAACGAATTAGCCAGAAAAGGTACAAAACATAAATTCAACCACAGAACCCCAATATAATACACACAGCCACTATCCGAAGCAAATGCCCATAGGTTTTGCCCAAACCGAGTTGGAACCTTGTTTTCATCGTTTTACAAATTATCAGAAGTCTCAAACAAGTGGAAAATACCTACAGATTACGCTGATTTTCAACAGTCTAAAACAAATGCGAAACAGAAAATACTGCTGTTGAGCTTGTAATATGTATATAAGTCGCGCCAAGCAATAAAATATCAATAGCCCAGCGTATGATCAACCACACGCCATTTTTCGCCGACACCAAAATGGGTTACCATAGTCGAGTATAAAGAGAATTGAAGTACGAAAATACCGCCAGTTGTTTGGAAGTTGTTTCGCAAAGACTGTGTCTTTCATATGTATATCTGCATTTCTCAAGATTGTTTTTAAAAACTACATTTCAAAGCAAGTTACAAACTGGAGGTAACCCATTTCAACAAGTGAAAGACAACCAATTGGTTAAAGGTAAAAAATAGGTATGTACCTACTCATATTTATTTTATCAAAATTTATTTATTTTATTCAACAAATTTTTGACTGGGACTGTGAATTTCAGTATCCAGGGGCCAAATCGTCTCATCCGTGAACGAGTAACTCGTGATCGAAAAATGGGTATTTGGAATTATGACATACGTGAACGTGTAAGTAGGAACGTAATTCGGTATTATGATTTCCGTGAACGAGTGCTGTAGTTTCCGTGAACGTATCTATTTATTCGAAATGTCATTCGAACAGAAAATTGCGAACGGAATTGTTTGAAGAAGGAGAAATCTAGCAAAATGTAAGTTATTTGTTATTAAAAATATATATTTTAAAAATAATATTAACAAATATATTTTATAGGACGAATATTAATAAAATAAACCTAACGCTTAAAATAATGCTTGCAGATTTTATGACGATTGTGCTCCTGCAGATGAACAAACTATAGAGCTGCAAATCAATCAAAAGCATAAAATTAAAGATGGCAAATGAAGACTACAGTGATATGTGATGTGTGCTTTTAATTCTTTGAAGTGATAATTTGGATTTATGTTACTTAATTAATATTTAGAATAAATACATATCTATATACATATATGTGTATGATGTATGAACATTTGCGTTGTCTTTTCATTAAAATTATATTTTCATTATTGAATATTCAATAATATTACTTCAAAGTGACATTAATTTGAAGTTTCCTCTCTTATTTTCGCTCTTGACATCTAGTACAACTTAAAAAATTACGTTCCGTGAGCAGTCATATGGCGTAATACGAATCCGTTTACTCGATAGACGTATAACGTAATTTTCATACGTTCAATCGTCCGTACGTGAACGGATGAGACGATTTGGCCCCAGTATTTCAGTTGTTTTTTTTCTTCGTCTAAGTTCTAGTTTAAGGTATTACTCTAAAATAGATTTTTTTTTTTTTTGAGTTTAATTGATCCTATCATGAGTTCTGCTGTCAACGCAAGTTATGTACGCACAGCGTACCCTACATAAATATTTTCATATACATATATACTTGCATCCACTCACGAATTGTTTATATACATATATAATAATACAAAACATAATAAAACATTACTACGAGTTTAGACATTAAGACAAACATAAATATATATACTTGCATATAGATATGTACTAACACTTATTACTACACAAATTAAAATAAGCAATAATATATAAAGCATTATGCAAAACACATATAATAGATAGCAACAACAAAACGTAACACATATTCAATCATATAAATATAGTAGTGGGGAAGACTTATGGTGTCATCCGAACACTTTGGGCTACCCACTCCTTCACGCCCTTCAAAACGCGAGTCTTACTAGCTAAAACTCTAGCAGTTCCAGTCCTTATGTATGGTTGTGAAATTTATTCAAATTGTAGCTCTGTATCCAGGAGGAAACTTAATGTCGCCTTTAATGGCATTGTTCGATATGTTTTTGGATTACGCAAATTTGATCGAGTTTCGCGATATTCTAGGCAACTATATAATATGACCTTTGATCACCTACTACAGTTTCGAACTCTTAGCCTTTTCTTGGACATTCTTTTATCACATCAACCTGCTTATATCTTTGAAAAAATAAGATTCGCCTCATCAAACAGATCTGCACAATTGATTCCCCCCCCGGCACTCTTGTTTAATATCTGAGCGACAGTTTTTCATTCACGCCACACGGTTGTGGAACTCCTTGCCCCGCCCTCTCAGAAGGATAACTAACACAACTAAACTTAAAAATGAACTCAGAACGTATCTATCTTCAAACTCCTTAAATTCTTGAAATTTGGACTTATTTATTCTTTTTTCTTTCTGCTTAGCTTCTGTAAATTTTTTATTATGTTTACATTCTTTTTATAATTAACTTGAATTCTTCATTTAATAGCTCATGTAGCTTTCTCTTCCAATCATACGTTTTTTTTTCTATTGTTTTTATATTGTGTACTTATCACTCAATTATAAGATATTATATCTTACTGTGTATAAGCTAGTCGTTATGAAATAAATAAATAAATAAATAAATCATTTGCTTAGTTTATTTTAACTACGGGATCATTTAACCCATAACTGGCGCAGTCGGAAACTGTGTGAATTCGGAGGGTGCGTATAATAACGAAATAACTATATTAATTTGTGCCTGTGATCAAAGGCGTCATCAAAAGCATATTGGTGATTTTGCAAGTGAAGATTGCATCAACGATCCAGAAAAAATAAAAAATAAAATCTTTGACTTTAACATTATTGTGCGTGAACCTCGCATCAAACGAAAATTGGTGTTTGGTGAATCCACACATAATAAGGACCAGGGCACACCTCAGCAGTGGAGAATTTCAATTCATTGGCGCAGGAGAATCATCGACAAATTGACCATCAGAACTACCAACAACCGCATTCTGCATCAAATTTTCAACAGTACATGTAAGTCGAGAAATTAAATACTATTAGCTCAATTCTTGATCCCTTTCCCCTCTCCGTAATTTATATGAGTTTATATGTCGAATAGATATCATGGACAAAAAAGAATGAAAGTATATAAGCCATACTATATACCTATTGATAGTGAAGAGGAATTACATACCGCTATAATAAAAATGGACGGAAACAGTAACACTTCTAATGCAAGTGGCAGTAACGGACCCTCTGGCGTAGTACTGTGTTCTGTGTAATATTTATACGAATACTAATCCAACAGCAGGCGGTTCCGATTCTATTAATTTAAATTTGTTAAACAATAATTTGGGTAATGAAACACATAGTAATATAAATGTAGGCATAGATGTAGGGAGTAGAACAAATAATATTAATTTAGAAAACGTTAATAATATTTTTAATGCACTTAAAATTCCTGATGCCATAAAAGATCTTCCTCAATTTAATGGTAATCGTCGATTGCTTTACGACTTTTTAAATAATGTTGAGGAAATCTTAGACCTTATGGGATCAGTAAATAGTACACCGTATGCTCGCATTATAATGAGGGCCATACGTAATAAAGTGACAGGGCAAGCAAACGAGGTTCTAAATATGTTTGGAACTCCACTTGATTGGAACCAAATAAAAACTAACCTAATTTGTCATTACTCGGAAAAACGAAATGAAACGTCTCTCATAAGAGACCTTCATTCTATAAAACAAGCAGCTGATACCATAGAGAAATTCTACTCCAGAATTGTTGAATTATCAACGCTAAATAACCATTTACATATTCATGAGACCGACCCTAATATTATTTTGGCAAAAAATAAACTCTATTCAGAAATGTGTCTAAACACGTTTCTAATCGGACTTAGGGAACCCCTTGGGTCAAATATAAGAGCTATGAGACCTACCACCCTCCAGGAAGCATTCAATTTTTGCATTAAAGAGCAGAATTCTTTCTACATGCGATATACTGATCATAGTCCCAATGTTAGACAATTTAGACCACATTTTACACAGCAAACAAACCAGAATCCATATACATTCGGACAAAATACCAGCTCTTTTAATCAGAGACCAAATTTATATACACACAGACCAACTATGCAACCGATTCCTCCAACCAACAATAGTTTTTCTCTCGGACCTAACATCTGCAACCAGCACACACAAAATCAACACATGATAAATCCAAACGGTATTCGTTTTCCCCAAAATATGAATCCAAATCAAAATGCATTTGTACCCAGACATCTTCCTCAACCCGTACCCACCCCAATGGATATATCTAGCGGGAACACACGTAACACTAGGACACAACAAACTAATCTTAGAGGATCGTCTTCGTACAATAGACAAAACAACAATGCTTTTGTCAACAACAATACAACACCGAACAGTAATTATGCTATCAGAGAAATTCATAACATGCACAGTAAGCCGTTTGATTATCATTATAATCCGGCAACTTCTATATCTCATTCAGAGTACGTTGCTTTAAATCCAGAAGCGAACTATTATTCGGAGCTAGATCATTATATACCTGAAAATCAAACTGTGCCAGAAAAAGTCTTTAACTTTTGTGATGAGGGAAACTATGAAATAGATGACACAAATTTTCAAATAACTGCCTCGGACAACAAGTAGGATTCCTCGACATAAACAAGCACAGTTCAGGTATACTACCATATATCAATATTTTATCTAGTACTGGACAAACACTTAAGTTTCTTATCGATACAGGAGCTTCAGCTAACTTTATCAGCCCTGAGCTGACAAACCCTGAGATCCATGAAACAATAACACCAATTCTTATAACCACTGTTCTTAATAAACAACAATTAAACAAGCAAGTTACTCTCTCCGCATTTAAAGAATTTAATACGGACGATGAGTTTAAATTCTTAATTTTCAAGTTACACTCCTATTTTGATGGCTTAATAGGATTAGAGACGATGAAACACTTGAAGGCAAAAATTAATCTTAAAGATAAACTTTTGGAAACAAGCAATGCTTCAATGCCACTTCAGTTTAAACATTACTTTATGATATCGAAAATGGAGATATCTATGTGCGGCCTACTATCACACTAATATTATAAATGCGAAAGTCTGTCTGTCTGTCTGTCTGTCTGTCTGTCCAATCATAACAAAATTTGGTATAGAGATAGTCTGGGACCTGAGGAAGGACATATGCGGAAAAACCGCTCACTAGGGGGCGCTGGAGTCAAGTTATTAGCAAAACCTTTTCACGCCTAAACCGCCGAACCAATCATAATGTAATTTGGTACAGAGATAGTCTGGGACCTGGGAAAGGACATAGGCGGAAATACCGCTCGCTAGGGGGCGCTGGAGTCAAGTTATTAACAAAACGTTTTCACGTCTAAACCGCCGAACCAATTGTAATGTAATTTGGCAAAGAGATAGTCTGGAACCTGAGGAAGGACAAAGGCGAAAAAAACAGCCCGCTAGGTGGCGCATGGGTCAAGTTATTAACAAATTCTATATGTATATAAAGGACAATAGCAATAAATTACTAAATGTATATATATGTATATTCTATCTACATATCAACATGTATATGTATCACACTAATCACACTAATATTATAAATGCGAATGTAACTCTGTCTGTCTGTCTGTCCACTACCTTTTCACGCCTAAACCGCTGAACCAATCATAATGTAATTTGGTATAGAGATAGTCTGGGACATGGGAAAATACATAGGTGGAAAAACCACTCGCTAGGCGGCACTGGAGTCAAGTTATTAACAAAACCTTTTCACGCCTAAACCGCCGAACCAATCATAATGTAATTTGGTACAGCCATAGTCTGGGACCTGGGGAAGGACGTATGCGGAAAAACCGCTCGCTAGGGGGCGCTGGAGTCAAGTTATTAATAAAACCTTTTCACGCCAACACCGCTGAACCAATCATAATGTAATTTAGTATAGAGATAGTCTGGGACCTGGGGAAGGCCATGGGTGGAAAAACCGCTCGCTAGGGGGCGCTGGAGTGAAGATTATTAAAACCTTTTCACGCCTACACCGCTGAAACAATCATAATGTAATTTGGTATAGAGATAGTCTGGGACCTGGGGAAGGACATGGGTGGAAAAACCGCTCGCTAGGGGGCGCTGGAGTCAAGTTATTAACAAAACCTTTTCACGCCTAAGCCGCTGAACCAATCATAATGTAATTTGGTACAGAGATAGTCTGGGACCTGGGGAAGGACATAGGCCTTTTCACGCCTACATGGCTGAACCAATCATAATGTAATTTGGTATAGAGATAGTCTGGGACCTGGGAAAGACATAGGTGGAAAAACCGCTCGCTAGGGGGCGCTGGAGTCAAATTATTAACAAAAACTTTTCACGCCTAAACCGCTGAACCAATTGCAATGTTATTTGGCAAAGAGATAGTCTGCGACCTGACGAAGGACAAATGCAAAAAACAGCCCGCTAAGTGGCGCAAGAGTCAAGTTACTAACAAATGCTATATGTACTGGCCAAAGAGACTCAAATTCACAATAATATGTGTTGGCATAGTGTCAAAAGAGGAAATCACAGAATCTGGACCCGATAGGTGTGCTGGAGTGAAGTTATTAACAAATTCTCTATTTATTGACCAAAATGACTCATGTCACAAAATGAAGGGAATCATTTAATTTTATATTCATACTCTCTAACTACATACATACAAAATATAAACGCCAATGTATCTACATCTACATATATCTACATATACATATGTGTATATATGTGTATATTTTATCTACATTTCCACATTTATATGTATATTTGTAAGTATGTATTATCAGTATGCTATGGACTCTAAAGCAACCAAACCGATTAAGCTCGGTATTGGCCCGAGTGTTTCTGTAAAGTTTAGTCAAAATCAGTTCAGCATTTTGCCAAATTACTAACAAAACACAGAAATAGATCAAATTTTATGTTACTCTCTCTCTCGCTCTATTTATATTGCGCAAAAGCTTTCATTTTTCTGATGAAAATGATTTTGTTATTCCGGGGAATCCCCTATTAAAAGACTTTGCCTGAAGGGAATCATTTAATGTTATATTGAAAAAGGCAAGTCTTGCCTTGTGTTCAGTAACTCTGTGCTGGAGGTAAAAGGTAAAAGTCTTGCCTTTAGTTTTCTGATGAAAATGATTTTGTAACTCCGGGGAATCCACTGCTAAAAGACTTGGCCTGAAGGGAATCATTTTCTTTTACATGTTTATTCTATTTTGAACCAGCGAGCAGTGAAGATATTATTTTGAACCGGTTGGCAGTGAAGATATAAATAAATAAATAAATACATACATACAGACCAATGTTCGTGCACTCGCACCCACCTATCCGGACATGCGGACAAAGAAGGAAGCAGCTACGGCTGACACCCCCCGATACGGGGTTGGACACAGAGGTGGTTTTAGTTAGGGTTCAAGTCCCACACACAGGCTTTCGATGCTTTCCACCTTCTTAAAAAAAATAAAAAATAAAATCCGGATCTATCTGACATGTTTCTTTCATGTTCGATAGTAAAAAGTTTTATCAAATTCTCAATTGCAAGACTTTATGGTGACAGTCTGATGGAATTTTCATTTCATTAAGTACGAGAAACGGTAAACGCCATCAAATTATCTTAGGAAATCGAGATAAGTAGCGCATGCAGTGGCAGGGCATGATACTATTACATGGCAATGCTAAGCCATCTCACGTACAACAGTACAAAAACTCTTATATTTGGGATTGAAAATTCTTCCTCATCCACGGTACTGTCGTGATGTTTCAGTCAGCCGGACGTCATTCAGCCACCAGAAAGTCTTCCATACCATGCAAAAGGCCATAAAATCCTTTGAAGATATCATTGCGTTTAAAATTCAGAAATTCTTAAAAAAATTAACACCTGACGTTTGACGTCTGAAGAGCGTTGTGGATGCCAACGCGTTATATTTCGATATTTTGATTTAAAATAAATGTATAAAAAAGAATGATTAGCTCTTAAATGTTTACTATTAAATCGAACATTTCACAACCAAATAATAGTAGAAAATTATGATGTTGTTTATTACACCTAGTGGGATTCAACAAGGTTTGGCGAATTTGGCTCTCATTTTTACCCAGAACCACATTACTAGAGCAGCGTTTTGAGTAATAAATAACACCACTGTTTTAGTACACGGGCGAAGCCAGGTGAAACAGCTAGTAATAAATAAATTTCTAAAAGTACCTGAAGGCATCTATAAGGCTATAGATTGGTACAGTCGAGTAGAAATTATTAATTTATCTAACAACGAGCAGAAACTCTTTTTAGAGCAACCACTAAAGGTAGAACCATATGGCAGTTATAATGAAGTACATAACATAAATATAAGTTACAATTCAGACCAAATTAGTCCAATAACTCGGAATGATATAACCGATTTACTTAGAACTGACCACTTAAATAAAGAGGAAAAAGAAGCTCTTTTCAGAATATGCAAACATTTTGATGATATTTTTTTTTAAGAAGGTAATACTCTTTCATTCACAAACGCAATTAAACATCGTATCAAAACAAATAACGACATACCTATATACACTAAGTCGTATAGGTATGCAGAAATCCACAAAACGGAGATTAAGGTAGGTGACCCAAATAAGGCCCACCTTATAGTTTTTCGCTAGTAACTTGCAAACGCCTAAAAGAAAATTACTAAATTGACATTAGCATAAGCCTTAGTTCAGTTATCTATATAAAAACACAACATTAATTTGTTAAAACCCAATTTGAAGTATATTTTTTTAACATTTTTAAAAACCTTACCTTGGGCCTTATTACCAACACCTGTTCCAAATAAGGCCCATACATAATTTTGTTCAATTACTTTGGTTATCCTGCTAAAATAAGAAGTATTTTGTCATGAAACAAATACAACAACGTAGTTTATTATTTATATATATATTATGTAGTTATTTATTAATACAAAACAAAAAGCAAACACAGCCTTCTGGACTAGAAAGAAAAATTAAAAAAAAAATTGAATCAATTTGACATCAATAAATTAATTTAAAAATAAGGAGATTATTATTAAGAATTAAATTTAGTTAGGTTAAATTTAAATTTAAGTTTGGGTACATCCACCAGGACAATAGAATTCTTCGTCACCTTCCGTTAGTCCGACGTAAAGTTCATGGTACCAAACACCACAATTTTAACACTGTCTCCTATCTTCCATTCGGTCTTCTTTACACGAGTGACAGTACTTTGCTCCGGTCTTTTTGCTTTTTTTTGGAGCTGCGCTGATGGCTGATGACGGATTGAATGAGGTTGTGAAGCTAGAAGATGTCGATTGGCGTTTGTCCATAAATAAATCTTTGGTAACCTCTTGGTCTTTGGAATTTTTCATATTCCTAATAAGGCCCGTTTATTTTTTCGGTGGGCCTTTTTAGGAACATGAAAAACTTTTCTTTACAAAAATTTTAACGGTAATCTGCTCAAAGAATTAAAATAATACTTAAACCATATTAAACCTTAGTTTTATATGTAATATATTTAGTGTAAAAAATAGACTTACCCGAATTATTATTTTACAATAAAATCAATTAAAAAAACCAATTTCTTATAAAAACGCGCGTGCGTGCACATTCACTAACTTGTATTGACTGTAAGAAAAAACAGGATTGCGTCAGATTGAATTTTCCATCGATTTTGGTGTAGACATAGAAGGCCAGAAGCATATTTAAAATATAATTCCTGTAGCTTGTCGGTTATGCCACTTTTTGCACACTGGGCCTTATTAGGTTCTGGGCCTTATTTGGACAACCTACCTTAAGTCACAAATACATGAACTGCTTAGAGCAGTCCGATATGGATAGTCCCAAAAAAAATAGATGCCTCCAATAAGCAAAAATGGCGATTAGTTGTGGATTATCGAAAGCTGAACGAGAAAACTATTGGCGATCGATATCCCCTGCCTAACATAACTGAACTCTTAGAAAAGCTAGGTAGATCTATGGATTTTACCACCCTTGACCTAGGGATGTAAATAAGACTGCGTTTACAGTGGACAACGGCCACTATGAGTTTATTCGGATGCCCTTTGGGTTGAGAAATGCTCCGTCCACTTTCCAAAGAGTAATGGACAATATTTTGAGCGACTTGCAGGGAAGAATATGTCTAGTGTATATGGATGACATAATTGTGTTCTCCACCTCCCTTCAAGAACATACAGAAAATTTGACTAAAGTCTTCTCTAGATTACGACAGGCAAATCTCAAAGTCCAATTAGACAAGTCTGAATTTTTATGTAAAGAAGTTACATTCCTTGGGCATATTGTGACATCAGAAGGTGTAAAGCCAAACCCAGATAAGATTGCTTCCATTAAGAAATTTCCTGTACCCCGCAATACGAAACAGATAAAATCGTTTCTTGGTTTACTGGGTTATTACAGGAGATTTATTCAAGATTTTGCTAAAATAACTAAGCCACTAACTGAATGTCTGAAGAAGGGTAGACAAATTAAATTGGACGAAAGATAAGTGAGTTGTTTTGAACACTGCAAGGACATACTAAGCAATGATCCACTTTTGCAATAC
This sequence comes from Brachyopa scutellaris, assembly GCA_949775065.1. NCBI lineage: Eukaryota > Metazoa > Arthropoda > Insecta > Diptera > Syrphidae > Brachyopa > Brachyopa scutellaris. The sequence continues at coordinate 51,087,212 of OX459113.1, read as the reverse complement.
CCCGATTTTTCAAAACAGTTCAATTTGACAACAGACGCAAGCAAATTTGCGATAGGAACTGTTTTGAGTCAAGGACATATTGGAGCTGATAAACCTGTATCCTATGCATTACGCACATTATCAGAGTCTGAAATACGATACAGTACAATCGAAAAAGAGCTCCTTGCAATCGTTTGGGCAACAAAACATTTTCGCCCATATCTCTACGGTCGTAAGTGTCAAATAGTCACAGACCATAAGCCTCTTACTTGACTCTTTTCTTTAAAGGATGGCAACTCAAAGTTAATAAGATGGCGACTAAAACTTGAGGAATTTGACTACGAGATATATTACAAGAAAGGTAAAGCAAATACTAACGCCGACGCATTGAGTCGAATAGAGCTAAATATCAGTGAATTGTTGCAAAATAATGTAGCTGACTTAGAAGAAAGTTCTATTTTATCCACTATTCGCTCTGCTTCGGAAAATCTTGATGAAGGAATACCTATTTCAGAACGTCCTTTAAACGAATTTAGTGAACAGCTTATTCTGGAAAAAACGAATTCCACAATGAACCCACAAATGATTTTTAAAATACTATTTAAGACTAAACGTCGTAGAATCTCTAGGCAACCAAACGTATTCGATGAACAAATAATTACATCCATCCTTAAAGAGTACCTTAGACCAAAAAAGCTTACCGCGGTATATACAGATGAAGACACATTCAAAATAGTGCCAATAGTATGCTCAAATTTTTTTTCTAGCAATAGTATCTTCAAGCTAATTCGATGCAAAGAAAAATTAACTGACATACCTGGCAATGACAATCAAGACGAAATAAAAAATGAGTATCATAATAAGTCAAATCATAGAGGCATAAACGAAACAATTCAACACCTCCGAAAAACTTATTATTCTCCTCATATGAAAGCTAAAGTAACGAAAATTATTAATAACTGCGAAAAATGTCAATTGCTGAAATATGATAGGCACCCACCAAAAGTAAAGTTTGAATTAACGAAAATGCCTAACCATCACTTAGACACTAAACACATTGACGTATACGCAGTTCATAATCTGCAGATATTAACAGTCATTGATCGATTTTCGAAATTTGCCTCAGCATACATTTTGTCTGCTCGAAATAGTTTGATGGTAATACGAGCGTTAAGAGAATTCTTTGCACATCACGGTACACCAAAAAAGATAGTATGTGATTCTGGATCAGAATTTAATTCAAGTTTATTTAAGGAATTTTGTAATCAATATGAAATTACATTGCATATAAAAACACCTCAAAATTCCACAGGAAATTCTCCAGTTGAAAGATTTCACTCGACACTCACAGAAATCTATAGAGTTATATATAATAAAGATACGAAACAAATCTGCAAAGACATATTAAAGAAGCACTTACCACATACAACAACAGCGTCCACTCCGTAACAAACTTAACACCAATAGAATTACTTACTGGAAGGACACCTAATTTCAATAAAAACATAAATCATGAATCTGAGCATGACTACATCAATAAACTTCGAGATTTTCAGAGTAGGCTATATGAACAAATTAGGACTAGAATAGAAAACCATAACAGAAAAATAATAGAAAAAATTAATACAAAACGGGAAATACCACCGAAATTTAACGAAAATGACACAATATATGAGTTTAATAATAGACGTAACAAACTAACACCTAGAGCCAAAAAGTTGAAAGCAATATCAGATAAAAGAGTAGTTGTCGTAACCACAAAAAAAAAAAAATCTCATAAAAATAAAATAAAAAGGAAAGGGAAATTTAAAACTTACAATGAGAATAGTGACATTACCTACAGCAATACCAATACCACAAATTATAAAAAGTAAGCTTCAGTTTTTTTTATCATTTACTATGTATGACATTATTTAAACCTTATTGCTGAATGGAGTAGTTGGATTACAAAGTAGGTAAATGTTGCTTAGTTCTATCCCAGAGGTTCAAAGCTTCTTTATCCAATATGCTTTTTAGCATCATAACATAATAGAGGTATGTGATTCGCCTGAACTACACTACGTATACAGAATAGTATCTATAAAATAAAGTAGGAAATATCGCGAGTTGTTGATATAATGTTGCTTATATTTATAATATTTGTTCAGACAAAAACAAAACAAAAAAAAAAAAACCATAATAAATTCCCATCCACCCTTCCCTACCCTAAAGAGTGAAAGTATATTCCATTTCTCGACTAAGTGTGTCTTCTGACTGGCGTATAATACTACTTTACAACAAACAACTGGGATTGAAGCGATTAACCTTCGAAATACAGATACATACATAGATCCCAAGGCTATCGGGATCACCAATCTTTGAAGACAATATTGAGCTGTGAGAATCTGACCTTGATCAACTGAATCCCACACCTCAATCTGACGGCGGAGGGGTTATGTACGCACAGCGTACCCTATATACTTGCATCCAATAACGAATTGTTTATATACATATATAATAATACAAAACATAATAAAACATTACTACGAGTTTAGACATTAAGGCCGGCAATTACCGACCGCTCATAAATCGCTCTTAAAGTTAAGAGGCTCATAAGTTAAAATTTCTGGTTGGTATTCACCGACCACTAATAGGTTTTTGTCTATGCTGTCTATGCTAATTCGACTTTGAGAGATCTCAATTTTCGGATTTCCGAATGCGTTCTCTTTCGAGCATTCGAAGTCAATGGCGCTCTTTTTCGAACATGTCAGTGACATTTGGCAGTGTAAATATGGGGATGATGCAACACAGCTGTAGATGGTGAAATTTATGTTGGTGGATTAAATTTTTTTTTGGCAAATTTATTAGGAATTAAATAGTGGAATAAGGAACATGTTCACTAAATTCATTATAATGTTATTTTCCTCGCCGGATGAAGACACATTTCTTTCTTTTCTACCCACTTTAAAAATCAACAGAAATAATTTAAAGTTGAAATGGCAGCTGATTTCGAACTATTTCGAAGTTATATAAGACATTAGCAGAGACAATAATAATTGTCTCTGATATTATTGCTCGTAACTTAAGAGTAGTTGGGACCACTCATAAGTCTTATGAGCGCTCATAAATGCACACTAATAGCGGTTGGTGAATAGGTTTATGAGGCTCTTAACGTATGAGCTGTCGGGGAATGCCGGCCTAAGGCAAACATAAATATATATACTTGCATATAGATATGTACTAACACTTATTACTACACAAATTAAAATAAGCAATAATATATAAAGCATTATGCAAAACACATATAATAGATAGCAACAACAAAACGTAACATATTTAGACATTGAGCCAAACATAACGATATATTCACATGTACCTATTAATCCACAATTATAATAAAAAAATAACACAAGCCATTATGTAAAGCACATAGCAACAGATTCTCTCGACAATAGAAAATGTAAAAATCCACGCTCTGAGATGCACAATGATAGGGTAACAGAAGTACATACATGCAGTTGTACCGAATCGAAAGCGAAGCTTAGCATCAAAGCGTAGCATAATCAGTGCGTGAGTTAGTTCTTGTTTGGCGGTAAATGACGACACATAGTCTTAAACTTAAAATTAAACTTAAAGTAGAAAATAAATAAAAAATTATACTAAAAAATAAAATAAATAAAAAAATTATAAAAATTTCGATCATTTGTTTAGTTTATTTTAACTACGGGATCATTTAACCCATAACTCGCGCAATCACCTTTTTCCTTTAAATATTTTTCTACAAACATTTCAAAAACTCTTTGTCAAATGTGTATATTTAAGACAATAAAAAATATGAATGAAATATTTCATTTTTTACATAAAAAAATTGTTAAACATAAGCCGTTTTTTACCCGAGGAAACCCATGCAACCCCTTAAGGTAATGTATTTGAACGATATCATTTCCAATGATAATTCGAACGTCACCAAACTCAAGAAATTAGCAGAGCACTGACTGACTCACAAAAATTGACTCAGAACAAAACTTATTCCATTCGTATCTATAACGCTAAGACTCCGATAATCCTTACTAAATACTCATAATAAATTTTTAGGAAAATCACTTTATACCGTTGTAAGCTTTCAAACATTAAAAGATAAAAGACATTAATGCATTCTCTGTACACACGATGAATTATGCGCTTACGTCTGCCAAACATTGTCTGTCGAAAGTATTAAATATTTCAGAAATGAAGGTGGTTCTTCTGGTGGTCAGGTTTATTTTAAAGAAGCTTCTACTGAAAGGGAACTTTAAACTATTTCTTTAAAAAAAAATTGTTTTTTTTTGCAGGAATTCTTACAACAGTTTACATACCATATATTTATGTAATATGTACATATGTATGTAATGTATACCTAGTCTAGTCATAAACACTGATACAATTTTTATTACAACCATTTCGAATACAGTATTAGTGGTATTAGTAGTTTTTTAACCCGTTTGTTTTGTTTTTTGTCGTTTACAATCATGGAATGGTGTGACATCGAAAATCGTGCCGTTGTGATCGGCTTCCACAAGCCAAATATGGCAAGAGGTGATATCTTTCGGACCTTGCGACCTCTTGGGATCACTTGCTGTTTTGTTTATCGGACAATTAAATTATTTGAGGATACTGCTGGGGTACGTGACCGTCAAATATCCAAGGGTTAAAAGAGGCCATCAAACCGCTGCAGTAATGGTATGGTGGGGAGTGAGCTACGATGGCAAAACCAACCTCCATTTTTGCGAAAAAGGAGCCAAGACTTCGGCGAAAGTCTACCAACCACTGTTCTGGAAGAGGTCATTAGGCCTCTCAGCCGAACAATATCCACAAACAGGCACTGGGTATTTCAACAAGATTCTGCTCCAGCCCTAAAAAAATGTACTCGACTTCATATCACCCGATGATTGGCCAGCTGGTAGTCCGGACCGCTAACCTTTAGATTATAAGTTGTGGTCCGTTTTAGAGGGAATAGCCTGCTCTTCTCATCGCCGAAATATTGAGTCGCTGAAGCGAGCCCTTGTCCGCACTGTCGACAAGTTTCCAATGAATGAGGTGCATAATGCGATTGTTGATTGGCCAGTGCAGGTCGTGCTTTAAGGCAAATGGCGGTGATTTTATTTGACAAATAAAAAGTATATATAAATTTGTTTTTAAAGTCAGTGCGCTTTCAGGCCCCATACACCGCACAAGCATGCATGCACAATCCAGTGATTGTGATTTTATGATCTCTGATTTGTTGGATGTGTTTCCGGAAAAATTAACGGAAAAAAAAATGTTCTCCATTTTTTTTTTTAAATAACGCGATACAGTGCGAATACTGACTTAAAAAGTAATTATAAAGTGAATGTTAAGTCAAGTCACCAATATGTGACTATTAATTAAAACATGGGGCGCTCAGGCGCAAGACAACACCTGCACTATGTGCAACGAGGACGAAGAATCAGCAAAACATATTTTGTGTCGCTGTAACTGTTAAGTTAAAGTACGTGTTTGTAATTGGTGACTCGGAAAAAAAACATTTTTTTTAGTACATTAAAGCTTGTTTTTAAAAAATGTTTTATCTTTATATTTTTTAGTTAATTTTTTTATTGTTTAAAGTGAATAATCTAAGTAAAATTGTACATACATTAGCTACATATATTTGCTTTTTTTTTTACTTGGTTTGAATTGTTTTTGTGTGCTTACTTAATCTGCTGGAACAAATTAATTTTACATAGCTTTAAATTATGTTCTAAAAGTTCATAGGTCCTGTTTTTATAAGAATTTCGCTCAGTGTACATCCAACTGAATGTACAAACATAGATTACCTAGGTAACGCAGGACACAATATACTTATGTAGGTACATATTCATACTTTTGTCAATCAATCAATTAGTTTTGGTATGTCGTCTAATTAATGAGAAATTACCAAAGCTCTTTGTGTAATACAAGGCGGACATGTAGGATAATATTTAACAGCCATGTGTCATGGCACAGTTTCTAAACGATATAATTGGATATGATTACTTTTGATGAACAGTATTGAACAGTATCAAATTATCGATTGAAGAACATGGCACGTTACAACACACAGACATATTGCAATTTAACTACGCATATGGCAATTACGAGTAAAAAGTGAATAGTCCTCGGCCTTGAAGTGACAGACTGTATCTATAATTTAGAAATTGATTTACTTTTCTCAATAGTCCCAATTTAGTTAAATGAATGTACTTTGTTCAACGTTTGTTCACGAAATGGACTTCGTTTCTGAAGTGCGATTCTGAAAGGTCTGCAAAATATCCATCTACTTCTGCTATCATCTTTTCATTTGACTTAAAACGGTTTCTAGTCTCGAATTTGGAGAATGGTTTAATGTGTCCATTGCTAACGCACTTTTGTGGGAGGTGCATTATCCTGATGAAAGATGAATCTTTTTCTTTTGCGATCCGGGTTAATTATAACGATTTTTAAAGCAATTGGTCAAAAAGAATTGCGTTATGGTTTTAACATTTTTACAGTAAACAATAAAAATGACATACGTTTAAATTCGGCTGCTCATTTTTCACTTATGGAAATGAAGGAGCATGAGCCTCAATTGTGCTTATTTTACCTCCAAGTGGTAGCCATCGGGTACTGGTCGCTGCCCACCCGGGCACGACTTGCTAAACTTATAAGCGCGAGTGCTGACCAAGCGAAAATAGCAGCACTTTAACACGCGTCAGCGGACGAATTCCATAGATGGAACCAACGGTGGCGTTAATTTTCCAGAATGGAAACAAAACCTTGTCTGAGCTTCGACATATTCGGAGCTCAGGTCGATAAGGATTTCCACGTACTAGTCAGGGTCGTGGAAAAGAGTTGGTGGCGGATGAGCCCCTATTGGGCCAACGGCAGCACTCACACCCCCGTAGTGGGTTACTGACACCGGTGAACCCGGCCCCTTGTCATAGGGGTATATAAGGATCTGGCCTTCCAGGTTGGGGGTTGTGCGTAAGGTTAACTACCTACCGCGTAAAAAAATTATAGTTCCGAAACAACCAAAAGCCTCGGAAAAGGACGGATTTACTGTTGACAAACGAAAAAAGGACAATGACGTTCGGATCTGCACCTGGAATGTTCGCTCACTGAACGGTGACGGTGCACCCGAACAACTGGCAGAAACCCTAGACCGCTAGAAAGCGGATATAACCGCCATCCAGGAAAATAAACAGCGCTTATTCGGATGCGGATTTGTCATACGCGGCAGACTTAGGCAAGAAGTCTTGAGCTTTTGGCACGTGAACGAGTTTCTTATGACAATCTGTGTCAAGACAAAATTCGCCAACATTAGCCTAATATGCGCTCACGCCTCCACAGAAGAAAAAGACGACGCTACCAAAGATAGTTTCTACGAGCTTCTCGACAAAACCTACGAGCAATGCCCTTAGCATGACGTTAAAATCGTATTGGGCGATTCGGAGAATATTCGACTCTTACCCGGAGGGTCGACCGGAGGACGACCTCGCCTAAGGTGGCGCACACAAGTAGAACAAGAAGTCAGCCAACTTGACGTGCGCAACTGGAAGCGGCTAGCTAAGGACCGGGCTAGCTGGAGGAGGTTGTTGGTTGAGGCCTTGGTTCACCCCGAACTGTAGCGCCACCTAAGTAAGTAAGTAAACCTTTACAAAGTTTGGATGACGAAGAGTTTTATGACGACGCACAATGGTGCAGAATGTCTTAAAAGTTGGCATTAAATCAACCAACAAAGCTAGGAATTTGAAATTTGGAATAATTACTCCTGGCACCAACTTAAATATATTTTTGAGTTCACTTGGATACGCCCATCAAAACGCCCACTTTTTGGAAAAAAAAAACACTTTTTCTTATGCATATAATATGTTTGGACTATAATAACGTTTTAAAAACAAAGTTAAAAGAAATTTTATTGACTAAGAAACAATCAGACAGTATTTATTCATTAATTTGAACTCGGTATTTTTTCCTTGCTTTTCCTTACCTTGTTATAGACAAGGTTTTGAAAGTTGTTCGGCCTGAAAAGTAATTTAAATAAAAATTTTACTAAAATGTTCTATTTTGTGTGGTCACCAACAAAAATGTCTGCTACACGAAGGGGAGCAAATTGGAGCAGAAAAAATTACATATTCTGAAACTAGATTAATCACTTAACACAGGAACATATAAAACTTTGCGGCATCTCACGGCCAACACAACTAAAATTTTAAGGATTTCGGTTGAATGCAAAACTAACATACTTTTTTACACTTTGCCTATTTTCAGCCACAGATTAAAATAACAAAAAATTATTTTTTATAAAAAAACAAAACAATTAAAAATACACGTGAGCCTACTGATTCCATTGCAAAAAAAAAATATCTTGGTACACATATATGCTACCGGCCAAACCCGATTTCAGGCCTAGGGCAAACTAGTTTATCCTAAGCATATCAGGACAACCTAGTTTAGCCTAGGCCAAACAAGTTTCTCCTAAGTGTGTTAGGCCAAACTAGTTTTGAATTATTATTCAAGTAATCTATTGGGTAAAATTAAAAAGCAATCAATTAGACGAGCAATATGTATTCAAACAGAGTCTACTTATTTATAAAAAAATATTATTGAGGGAAATTTTCGATTTTTTTGTTCAATAAAGGAGACCTAGTGCAATGAACTTACTGCAGCTATCAGTTAATTTATTATTTCGCTTATCAACAACTCGCATTTTGTTTCTTCGCAGTTTTTATTTGGAAAACTTTTATTTAGGTTTGTAATCATTTCGCCATAAAATATTCTGCATTCACTATTTCACTTTATTTTATTTGGCAAAATATTATTTTGTATTTTTAATTTGTTTGGCTTTCATTTTATCACACGTAAAAAATTTCGCGCGAAATTATAAGATTAATTAATTATCTTATAGATAAGAAATAGCATACAAATTACTGTAGACACTCAAAACAAAAATACACGTAGGACTTCGATGCAAGAGCGAAGTTATTCGTCGGTTGTGACGATCTGCTGAAGATCACGTGATCCGGATGACCTTTCTCTCTCGTATTTTTCATTCTGTGTCAAATTTACAACAGAAGTAAAACGGGAGTTAAAGATAACGCTCAACTTTATAATTTGATTTTCTGCCAGCTCAAAGAGTATTTTGCCCCAGTGTGCGACGTGATATTTGAAAATGGCGTTTAAAGAAAACCACTTACAGATCAAGTGAAAACGTTATTGTGACACGCGTGCTAACTTTGCAATAAATTATTTTATTGATAGCAATGCCATCTACATATGTATGTGCCACGGTGAAATATTTTCACATTGATCTCGAATATTACAACATTTGTTACTATATATTCGATCACTATAAAGTTCAGAAACTGTGAACCTGATCATGAAATTTACAATTTAATCGGTCAAGTTACTAATGCAAAAACTGTGTCAAAGAAAACTCCGATTTGTCCATTCCAAGCCATTCCCTTCAATCCGAAATCGCAATTTCATTACAAATATCGGCCTGCTTCGAAGGACAGAAACGTTGTTTTTATTCGGTATTATAGAAGAAGACTCAAGGAGTGAGGCTACACAGACTGCCAAATGCGCTCTTCTTACCATATGCCAGAGAGTAGCTCGTGTAGGGTTTGATCGGAACCACGAGGATTGGTCTGAGTAGAATTGGAAACGAGTCTCAATTTTGACTAAAGCCTGGTGTAACATCGTGGGTCGATTATAGTATTGGGTGGAATTTGTTTGCTAGCACACACCGAGCTTTACATTTTAGATGGTGCCTCTCTTTCAGCAGAGCGATGATTTGCTCCTCCTATCTTAAAAGGTCTTAAGATAGTTGTACTGGAAAAGTGAAACGGTACAGGATTTCATTTAAAACCTTTACCGGAGTATACCTAGAAGGCTAAATTCTGTTCCAGCCATGTTCGATTTGTTAAATTTTGAAAGGTTTTTTTTCCAAATTCCAAGTTAAAAAAAAAGGAAACCTTCTAGCACAGACAATAAATATACAGATGTCTCATGCCTGTACAAAAAAATGGTTCCATTTTTTCAATCCAGCAGACTGAATCCCGCAGACAAAGCTTTCAGAATATGTATTACAAATAAAGCTCTTTGTTTTTACTCGCTCCGTTCACTTGTGTAGGAAAAGCTTCTCCCTCTCATCATGTGTTGTGATTGGAATGCTGCCTATACACACGTATATGCAACGTCAAGAAGAATTTACTAACACACTCTCACATGCTTGAAGAATTTTTGCCGTGTGTATAGGCCGCATAAAGCAGAGTATATCTAATAATGAGTAGGGACACTCTCCACGTGTTTCTTATCAGTTCAATTTTCAGTCACACCGACACGGAAAAATAGACGGTAATAAGAAGTGTTGTCGTGAAAGAGAGATAGAAGAGAAGCAAAATTATTTCAGAATTTTAAACAGGGTGTTCTTTTCAAAATCCGAAAAAATGAATTGTAATACATTATTGTTAAAAAATATTTGTATACATTTTTGCCTTTCGATATTCGCTTTTACCTTCTGTTTCTTTTTAAAAATCATTAATTTTATGTAATCAGGTACAATATATGTATGTACTAAAGAAAAATGTTTTTATGGAAAATAACCGTCTCACGTCACAAGTAAGCACGCACGCACTGCATTTTTGTAACAACTACATATACGCATAAGGAACATTAATATTTCCTTGTAGTTTTTTTTTTAAACATCATTTATTAAAATAATCGTAAAAGATTTTGAGAGAAGTTTACATCAGGGCTAAGCTCTCAACATCATCGTTTCATTTCATCATGTGACGTACTTTCAGTTTTTCCCGTAGTCGGGAGCTTTCCTTGCCAGTTCATAGGCAAACTATTTGCCTTCTCAGTACAACAGACTGACCAGGCAGCCAACATAGTCTTACAAGGTTTTGTATAATGCATACAGCATTCCTAATGCCCTTAGCATTATTCGGCAGCTCCTGACCAGTGCCATTTGAAATTGAACTATTTTAGCGCCTTAAGTGCAGTCTGACTGTGAATGTTAATTTCATTATCATGAAGTACGACTAGAACGTATGCTGCAGGCACCCGGGAGTCTTAAGGAAACTTTTAGCTCTTGTTCTTGGGATCCGTGGATGAAAACCTATACGCTGTACACTGAATCAAAGCTCTATAGCAAAATTCGTATCCAATTCTCATATATGTTTCTCTGGTAACAATTTTGAAACGAAATACATAATCAAAAAGAACACAAAAAGGTATGTATACGATTATACCTCACCTACCCACCAGCCACCACTTCCAGCCTGATGTCTCGCTCGTCTCTCATAGTTGGCGCTTATTTTCGCGCCAACCCATTCGTTTATTTTACTGGGTTTTGCGTACGACAAAATCAAACACCAACACTATGGTATAGATATAGATTGTATGGAATTGGTTGGCGCAAATTTTAGAGCCAAACCATATTTCAAGGGATATATTTTGTATGGGAGTTTTGTATTGCGTGAGTTACGATCGTAACTTATGTACACACATATGTACATACGTATGTACATAACATACTGACGTCAAGCCAACCCAAGCTAAGCTTTGCCAAAAAAAACACCACCCAGCAACAAGTTGCATACAAGCCCAAATGGAGTACGTGCAGAATCCAACCAAAGCTCACTTGTAAATTACCACACAGCAGCGAGTCATAAACAACAAGCATGTACTCATCACGTGAATAACCCAAGCCAAGCTCACTGGTACCACACTGCAGTGAGTTGTAAACAACATGCAGGTACTCATCACATGCAAAACCCAAGCCAAAATAATGGTCAGCGAGAGAGGTAAAGTTTGGGAAAAAGAGAGTGGACAAAATTTTGCATAACATGTGCAGCAACAGAAGCTGTTACGTACAGCAGCAAGTGGGAGATGAGGCATTCTTTTTTGGTACTTGAAACGAGAAGTACATATTTGTAACTATATTAAGTTAAGGAAAGAAAAAAAATAAATCTGATTAATTATAAATACAAATGTGGTTCTCGTTATTTTTTTCAATTTCTATTATAAGACTATAATTGGCGCAGTCGCTGTAAGATTGGAACCAGATTAGAAAGTGAACAGATAAAAGTAGCTTAACAAATCTTTGGACCCTGAGGCATACTATAGTTAATATAGAGTTCGTTTTTTAACTTTTGGTGCCAAGAACCTCGACGTGGGACCACAGCAGTGAAAATAATTGAACTATAGACACGAGAAACTATTAGTGCAAAGTACAAGGTGTTCTTAAAAATTAAAACTAAATTAGGCAATTAAAGTAATATTATAAATATATCAAATAAGTGTTTAAATTGAATTAAAAAAAAAACTAAAAATAAATTGAATTAAAATAAAATAGAAATAAATTAATTTCAATTGTAAAGGTAAGTACTATTTTAAGTTTTGCTATTGGGTTCTATGCCTCCAATTCTGAAAACGCTAAACGCGAAAAATAAAAAAAAATCTTTTCTGCCTTGCTTGTGGTGCAGAGTGAATTTAGAAAATCGTGGTAATATAGCTAGTTGTTCTGCACTAGAAACCGATAATAGTGATACAAGTGAATTGCATATAACGGAAAGAATGGAAGCTCAAGTACAGGTACAAACAATAATTCGGCTATGACCGCTAACATAGCTATGGACGCATTTAATTCTTTGCGAATTCCAGATGCCGTTAAGGACATACCGACCTTTGATGGCAATCCGCGATTGTTATTCGACTTCATAAACAATGTCGAAGAAATTCCAAGCCTTATGCCACGGATAGGAGGTATTAGCTACTGCAATATCATATTACGGGCAATTAGGAACAAAATCGTAGGTCAGGCGAATGAAGTACTAAATATGTACGGTACTCTCATCGATTGGGTCGAGATAAAGAATAATTTAGTAGTTCATTACGCCGACAAAAGAAATGAAACTAGCTTAATCCGCGACCTGCATCAATTAAGACAAAACCAGGGAAAGGTAGAGGAATTTTACGCTAAGATAATTGATATTTTTTCAACAATTATGAATCACGTTAGGGTCCATGAAGATAAACAAGTTGTGATTGAGGCTAAAAGGTCTCTCTACCAAGAGATGTGTCTTAACACATTCCTATCAGGATTAAGGGAACCTTTAGGATCAACAATTAGGGCCATGAGGCCAACAAAACTGACCGAAGCACTAAACTTTTGTTTGGAAAGCATAACTAGACCCAACGTTACAAGACCAACTCTACAACATTCACAACTAACCATTCGAAATCCGCAATATAATAATAGCTCTGAATTTAGAAATTTCCATCCACCTCTCAGAAACAATATTCCACCCAATGATCAACACACACTTCCAAGTAGACAGTTTAGGAATCACTTCCCCAATAACCCTAATAATAGTTCTAACTATCAGCCTAGATTTTCTCACTCAAATACTATTTCAAATGATTTTAAGAGAATGCAACCAGAACCTATGGACACATTAAGTGGCAACACCACCAGACAATCAGGTAAATACACACAACCTCATAACAAACCACATTTAACGTGGAATCTAGTAGCCATAATAGTGATCATGCAAATTTTGCTCCGAACGAGTCAAACGAATTTTACCAAACCTACTACCAACATCTTGATCCTTCGGGTGAAATAAATCCCTCAGATTATGCTGAAGTTGATGATAAAAATTTTCTTTTACCAGCCTCAGCAAATCTATCGGATATATAGACATTAATAATCACAACTCCAATATTTTGCAATTTATCAGTATTTATAGTTTGAATAACACTAAACTGAAATTCCTGATAGATACTGGAAGCAACAGATCTTTCATTAGTCCCAATTTGAGTGAAAATCTCAATCCTACAAAAATAACAGCGGTAGAAATAAAAACAATTTTCAACACTCAATTTGTGGACCAAGAAATTGTTTTGAAAGCTCTACCTGAACTTCAAACGAAACACAATTTACATTTTCTGGTATTTAAGTTCCATAATTATTTCGATGGTTTGCTTGGAATTGACATAATGAAAAAACTGGGAATTATAATTGATATTAAGAATTCTTTTCTTATAACTAACAACATCCAGATCCCATTGAACTTTAAACCAAATCTTACTTCCCAAGCTTTCATTGTTCCTTGTTTTAGTAAAAAGATTTGTCTGTTACCTGTCGATGTGGAATCTGGAAGTGTTCATATAAAACCCACATATATTACACCTGATTTGGTGATTCCAGAGGGCTTATACGAAGCTCGAAACTGGTACTGTTATATGGAGGTAATGAATAAATCCGATTCCCAACAGAGTTTTGTAGTTGAACAGCCGATTAGAGCTGAACCTACAGAACCGTATATTGAATTCCACCAGTATTCCATAGAGAACGACCGAGGTAAAGAGAATGTAAATATAAAGGAAATGATAAGAACTGATCACTTAAATAGTGAAGAGGTACAAGCAATAAGACACCTATGCTATAAGTTCAAGGACATTTTTTTCCGTGAAGGTCAAAACTTAACGTTTTCCAACAGCATAAAGCATGAGATCAAGACCACCGATCAAATTCCGATTTACCGTAAATCTTATCGATATCCCTATGTACATAAAAAAGAAGTACATCGGCAAATCAACGATTTACTTAATCAAGGTAACATCCGTCCCAGCTTTTCCCCTTGGTCTGCTCCTATTTGGATAGTTCCAAAAAAAGAGACGCAAGCGGAAAGAACAAGTAGAGGTTGGTAATTGATTACAGAAAATTAAATGAGAAAACCGTTGATGACCGATATCCTATTCCCAACATTACAGAAATCCTGGATAAACTAGGCAAATGCATGTACTTCAGTACCCTCGATCTGGCATCCGGATTTCATCAGATCGAAATCAGGGCTGAAGATATATCTAAGACAGCTTTTTCCATAGAAAATGGACATTATGAGTTTGTCCGAGTGCCTTTCGGACTCAGAAACGCGCCTTCTACATTCCAACGTATCATGGATCATGTGTTAAAAGATCTGCAAGCGAAAGTCTGTCTAGTATATATGGACGACATCATAGTGTTCTCCACATCACTTCAGGAACATCTTGAAAATCTGAATGCTGTCTTCCAAAAACTTCAAGACGCAAATTTGAAAATACAGATTGACAAGTCAGAGTTCTTTCGTAAAGAAGTATCGTTCTTGGGGCATATAATAACACCTGATGGAATTAAACCAAATCCGGATAAAATAAGCGCAGTTAAGAGATTTCCAATACCAACCACCCCGAAACAAATTAAATCTTTCCTGGGACTCCTTGGCTATTATAGGACGTTTATAAAAGATTTTGCTAACTTAACAAAACCGCTAACTGAATTTCTTCGTAAAGGAAAGAAAATAAATCTAGATAATAGGTACGTAAACTGCTTTGAACACTGTAAGACTATCCTCTGCAACGATCCAATACTGCAGTACCCGGACTTTCTTAAACCTTTCATCGTTACTACTGACGCTAGTAATGTTGCTATAGGTGCAGTGCTTCTCTGGGATCTGATAAACCGATTTGTTTTGCAAGTCGGACCTTATCAACAAGTGAACAGAACTATAGCACTATTGAAAGAGAACTTTTAGCTATAGTCTGGGCAACCAAGTATTTTCGGCCTTATATCTACGGAAGACGCTTTAAAATAGTGACAGACCACAAGCCGCTCACCTGGCTCTTCTCTCTTAAAGAGCCCAACTCCAGACTTGTCCGTTGGAGACTTCAGCTCGAAGAATATGACTACGAGGTTGTCTTTAAAAAAGGCAAACAAAATTCTAACGCTGACGCACTCTCACGTATTGAGCTTAACACTAATGAGACAAATGTATCAGGACTTGACCCAGAAAATCTCGATATCGTATCCATACAAAACAATATCGATGTATCAGAAAATGTATCTACTGTACATTCAGGACAAGAAAATATGGATGATGCTATCCCCATTTCAGAACGTCCTATTAACGAGTTTTCGAATCAAATCATAATCAGGCAAAACCCCTCTAAAAAGGAAATATCTTCCAAATTGCAAATTCTTTTCCAAAGGAAAAAAAGGTACATCATTGAACACATAGATCCTAAAAATGAAACTATTTTAATTTCTATTATAAAAGATTACGCTAACACCAAAAGGACTACGGCTATATTAACCGATGATGATACATTTCGAATATTGCAAGATGTTTACACCCAATTTTTCCATCGATCAAAAATTAAATTAGTCAGATCTACCATTTTACTAACAGATATCACAGAAAAAGACGAACAAGAAAAACTTATTAGGGACTATCATGAAAACTCTCACCATAGAGATATCGCAGAAAGCTTCGAATATTTAAAGCGAGACCTATATTTCCCTAATATGAAGCACATCAAATCAAAAGTTATAAATAATTGCGATACCTGCAATAGATATAAATATGACCGTAACAGGGAAAAACTTAAATTAGAATTGACAGAAACACCCTCAAAACCACTTCAAATAATTCATATCAATATCTATTCTATACATAAAGAAAACTTTTTGACTATCATCGATAAGTTCAGTAAGTTCGCTTGTGTTTATTTACTTGCCGCCAGAACGAGTGTTAATTTAATTAAGTCTCTGCGCCATTACTTCAGCCAACACGGCATACCTAAAAAGTTGGTTTCAGACAATGGCAGTGAATTTATTTCCACTTTGTTCAGAGAATTTTTACAGTTATACAATATTGAATTTCACACTATTTGTGCTAAGACTGCTAATGGCAACTTACCTGTAGAACGGTTTCATTCAACCCTCACTGAACTTATTTGCATCATTAAATCGCAAGTGAAAGATATGCCTATCGGTGAAATCGTGGATGACGCTGTATTGACATACAACAACTCCATCCACTCTACAACAAAGTTGTCTCTTTTCGAACTCATTACAGGACATATACATAAGAGCCAGCCATTTCCATCTAAACCGGATTTCCACACAGAACAAGAATATCTACAAACCCATATAGAAAACTACGAAAAATTAGCTAAAATAATTCAAGAACAAAGTCTTAACAAAAAACAGAACTATATAAACAAATTTAATCAATTGCGTAAATATCCTCCAAACTATAATCAAGATGAAACAATTTTTGAACTAGATGACAGGCGTAATAAATTAGCACCCAGATTCAACAAACATACAGTAACAAAAAATGAAAAAATTACAATAGAAACTAATAAGAGAAAAGTCCATAAACAAAAAATTAGAAAAAAAAAGAAGTGAGAAACCTAATTCAGATTGCAGTAGTTATTACCTCTAATGAACATAAAAGATTGATTCAAAAAAAAAAAAAAAAAGAAACAAACAAAAATGTATATAGTATTTAGGTTAGGTTAGTGGGTTGACGCCGAGGGATGCCCATCTGGCGCCACACTTAGATCAATACAGATCCATTGTGATGCCCATAAGTGTTGTTTCCTTATTCGTTTGGATGACGGCGATTAAGGATTGTCAAACCAACCCGTAGCTTTAATAAAGCTGCAGATGTCCTTTACCGGGAATCCGGAGAGTTCTTCTATGTCCTGGAAGAAATGTCTACCTAGAGTTTTATGCCTTATGTGGTAGAGACCTGGGCAATGACAAAGGAAGTGGGGTGTATCCTCGTGGACTTCCTCGTCACCGCATCCTCTACAGAGATCACTGACATTAAGACCTAGTTTACTGGCATGGTGCCGAGGCATGTTGTGCCCGGTTATTATGCCTACCAGCTTGGACAGAGAGTTTCTGTCCTTCATTAATATCTTATGCGTTTTGTTTTTGTCGTAAATTGGCCACATCTTTCTTGTGTTTATACAAGAGTTGAGGGTTTTCCACCTGTCGTTTGCTCTGATAAGCGTTCTACTCTCTATTTTTTGCTTGATGGCGCATAGTGAGATGTGAATTGAAGGGTCAGCTTGGTCTATGCCTAAAGCCGATCCCGCCCTAGCAAGTGCATCAGCTTTTTCATTACCCGGTACACCATGGTGTCCAGGAACCCAGCATAGTTTTACTTAGTGCTGTGCGCCAAGAACCCGTAGCTCTTCGCGACATCAACGTACAAGCTTCGATTTTATTTCAGTGGCAGAAATTGCTTTTATTGCCGCTTGGCTGTCAATGAAAAATGTGATATCGTCTCGCGGTATCACCTTCAATGCGGTTTCACGAGCGGCTATTGTTACTGCCAGAACCTCCGCTTGGAAAACACTGCCAAAGTTTGGAAGTCTGATTGATATGGATAATTTGAGCGTCTCCGAAAAGATACCCGCTCCTACCCCTATTTCCATTTTAGAGCCATCCGTGTAGACGGAGATGGTTTTATCATTGCGTATGAAGAACCGCAACCGTCGACTAGCCAACGTACCTACTGTCAGCAGAAATGTGTTATTTTTTCGAAATCTATGGCAGAATTGAAAACTTATTTTGGCATTATTTTGACCGACAACTTTACCGGTTAAAAGAAAACGACATAACAGCCTGCAGTACTCCTCGCAAAAAACATATGCCTAGATTTGAAGTTGACAAAAATGTCAAACGTGGCGACTTCCAGTGCTTGATAGCTAAATCGCGCCGTCATTTTGGGATATAACTTTTTATCCTCTCTAGAGTCGATAAGCCTAAAACGATGCCAAGCTGGCTCCGCTACCAAAATTGATGTCAAATGCGCAGCTGCGATCAAACACTATAATAAAGGAATGGGCGAAGTGGACATTTCAGTCATACTACGAACACGATCGCAAATTAAAGACGAGATTCTACCTTCGTCTTTTTTACGACCTATATTTGATTTGTGTGTGTATAATTCGTACATATTAAATATAACATATTATACTCTGACCGGCCATTATATCCGCAAAATTGATGGTGGACGTAAGAGATACGTTATCTGCCCCAAAGAAGGCAAGAATCGTCCTACCAGTGCCATTTGTGATTTTGCAAAAAACCATTTCTTTTCACCAATGAGCTTAACAAATGTCACAAATAATAAGTTTACATAGTATCGACAATAAATGTAAAAATTAATCTTTCTTTTCTCATATAAAGTTACTCGTAAGCAAAATTGAAATTGTCATACATTTTTACCGTTGACGACCATTGGGACATATAGGTCCCATCAAATATAGTGGTCCCGTGGGTGATCCAAATGGGTCATCGAGATTATGTTTCATTTGATGAAAAGAGGAAGGTTGCCCGCAATTTTTCACGAAATTTCGGATCTCAAACTCAGCCCACTACTAAAATATTGCCATAAGAAAAAGTCAAAGAAAAAGGTCAGATTTTCAGACTTTTGGGGGCTCTGATAAGAAAGGGTTAAGTCCATCCGCAAAAACCGTATAGTTCCTGAAAGCTACGTTCATAAGCTATCGAAGGATACATTGTTGAGGAAAATCGGTTCCATAGTTTTTTTCAGGAACAATTCAGAGGTCGTCAACCCAATGGTCGTCAAAGGGTTAACGTGATCTTTGTCTAAAACTACTGGGTTAGATTTCTTATGTATTGGCTTCAACTTACTACTATTCCTATTCTTTAAATATAAATGTTCTTTTTCCCTTAAATCTACATCTTCCCTATTTTTGTTAAACTTATCTATATACTTTTCCTTATAACTTGTTCTACGATTTGAGGGTATTCCTCGCTACTTGTATTACCATTAATAAAGTCAATTGGTCTCCTTTTTGTCGCGGAATGAATTGTTTGGTTGTATATAGTTACAGCCTTTAGTACCTTATTACGAAGTGTATCCTTATTATTATCATCTGCACTAAATACCCTAATATGCTCATTCAATGTTGAGTGAAACCTTTCAATATCTGAATTCCCTGTTTTGTTGTATGATGTGGTAATATGAAGTTCTACATTGCTCTCTTTTAAAAATTCTTTAATGAGGATCGACGAAAATCCGGTTTCGCCATCTGTTATAATTTTGCTTGGAGTTCCGAAGTTTGAAAATCTTTGTTTGAGGGTATTTAATAAAGCTATCCATGTCCTATGTTTAATTTCCTGTAGTACTCAGACGTGTTTTGAAAATTTGTCAATCATTGCGACGAACATGAGAGATGATACATGAGTACCAGATATCAATGTGAATTATTTGATTTAGTTTATCTGGTGTTTCTGTTTTTTGCAATGGGATTTTATATGGTTGCCTTTCGTATTTTGCTTTGTTGCAAACCTCGCAATTGTTTATGAACTTCTGAATTGTATCCTTTAATTTTGGGGCATAATACACATCTTTGATTTCCGCGTATGTTTCGTTTATACCTCTATGATTTAACAACTTATGCGTTTTAATTATAACTTTTGCTAATTTTTCTTCATCTGCTAGGTCACCTAAAAGTTTGCTACATTTTATTATTTTTAACAATTTGTTCTTACTAGAATATCTAATATAAAAGTCTTGAAATTTTGCAAATAAGAGGTCATAAATGCCTACAATACCTTTTGGTGGAATAAATTTTTTCATTATATCTATAATAAAGTCCTCTCGAAATTCTTTCAACTCTATAACAATTCTCTTTTTCCCAAATTCAACGTAGATTTTATGATTGCTGATACCATCTGTTGTGTTAAGAATGATCTGTGTTTTATAAATGTTTACTGGTGTCTCAACTATAGGAATATGATCGCTACTATCTTCATTTGCGCTGTGGATAGTTGCTACCATGGATTGTTCCTCTAAATTATTATCATTTGTTCTATCAGTGAAGTCTTCTACATTTTCGTTGTAAAAAATTTCCATTCTAGACAGGCCGTCCGCAACTTGATTATCTTTACCCCTTACATATTCCATATTGAAGTTGTATTCCTCGAGTTTGACCTTCCATCTTTGCAGCTTGGCATTTGGTTCTTTCAATGAACTTAGCCAAACTAGGGGTCGATGGTCAGTTCGTATGGTGAACTTTCTTCCATAAAGGTAAGGTCTAAAGTACTTCGTCGCCCATACAATCGCCAGTAATTCTTTCTCAATAGTCGAGTACCGAGTTTCGTGTTCGTTGAGCGTTCGACTAGCATAACACACTGGATGGTTCTCCTGTGATAGGACGGCACCCACAGCCAAATTAGATGCATCCGTTCTTAAAACAAATTTTTTGTTAAAGTCTGGATATCTAAGAATTGGTTCTGATACAATCAAAGCTATCAAATTTTCAAAACTTTCAATGTAATCTGAATCACTAATATTTATTTTTGCATTTCTCTTCAGAAACGCTGTCATTGGTTTTGCGACTTTACCGTAGTCTTTAATGAACTTACGATAATAACCGGTTATTCCAAGAAATGCTTTTATCTGTTTAGTTGTTTTTGGCAATTTATATTCCTTTATAGACGCAATTTTGTTTGGATTCGGCTTAATCCCTCATTTTTCATTTTTTTTGCATTTTTAATGCATTTTTTATTTTTAAATTCAAGTATTTCTTACATGCTAGACAAAAAGTGCTTAAAACTAGCTTTACTAACTTAACTATCTTACTCTAACTAACTGGCCCCATACGGGCACTCTAAGCTAAACTTAATGCTTATACTATGTCTTTCGACGTAACCTAACTTAAAGTATGGAATTTTAATTAAACTTACAATTTAAAAGCTAAGAAAAATTTTTGTTTTAAAAAAAAAACTTAGCAAAAAGAACATTTTGTTTTTTGCTTAAAACTACCTTAAATAAAACTTACAACTACTTAACCTATCTTAACTCTAGCTACATAATTAAATACGTAATTTGTTTTTGTTTTTTGTGCTGTGTTATTTTATAATTTTTTTGTGGCTTTTTATTTGTTTTTATATTTTTTTTGTTGGCAAAGTGCTGTGCGTTTTTATTTATTTTTATATTTTTTATTTTTTTTTTATTTTTTTATAAAACTTATAAATACCTACAATACCTAAACCTATGTAAGCCGGCCACGGCATGTCTACATAATAAACATAAAGGGCGGCCACCTATGCCTTGGGGTCTACCCCGGATCAAACGGAATCGACGAGGGAATTCCATCTCTTCCTAACAGCCACCAGAATTTCTGATGTTGCTGTTCAACATCGTGCCCATCGCGCCCCGAAACCGACCTACTAAACCGGAGGCGCCCCGTTTGGCTCTGTGCGACGTCTCTGTCGTAGTTGAGCCGCCTATCCACAGTCTTGCGAACAACATGGAAGATTAGCGGTACCGCTGATCTATCCTGGATCAGACCCTGTTGGTCAAAATAGAGGAACGCTTCTGGTGGAACGAAGCCGTTAAGGCGCACTCTTTCGTGGTACGTGAAATTGGGGTAATAAGCCCCGAAGATCAGGCTATTCATCGAACTCATTGCTCTTGCAATGTGCCTTGGAGTCATCTTGATCAGGAAATTATCCAGTCTTATTAAGTTAGCCCTGTTGTATAGGACCTCATTGGAATAGAATTTTTTGTACTCGGACTCTGGTGTTCTGTATAAACGAAGGCAAGCCCGATGACAGGCCCTCTCAAACACCCGAATCCTTTCCATCGAACTTGGTCCCACGTTGAACCACACGGGACAACCATATGCTATCATTGGCCGTATAAGGGCCGTGTAGCAGATAACCTTTACCCTCGCATCGAGTTGGCTGCTATAAAACAGTCTCTTTGTAAGGGCAAAAGCGCCTCTGGCTCTGGTCAGAGCAGCATCTATATGTTTGTTAAAATACAGATACTGGTCTAGCCAGAGCCCGAGGTATCTGACTACATTTCGACATGCAAGTGGCCGCCCGTGTCGTCCAACGATTGAGAACTTTCGCCAATTCTTTTTGGTGTCCCATGAGGCCCCAGACAACGGCGTCCGAAACAAGATAGCCGTTTTCTTTATATCCTCGTCTGCTATTTCTATCTGGTGAAATCCCTTAGCCAGATCTTATGTCGTGAAGTAGTACGCTTTTCCTAGTTTGTCAACAAATATCATCGATATTGGGGATGGGGAATTTGTCGTCTATCGAAACTTCGTTCAGTTTTCGATAGTCGATTACTATTCTCCACTTTTCCTTTCCAGAAGCATCCCTCTTTTTTGGGACGATCCAGATGGGTGCAGAATATGGTGAGCTACTAGGTCGGATAATGCCTTGCTCTAACATTTAATTTATTTGGCGAGATACCTCGGCCTTATGTACCTCGGGGTATCTGTAGTTTTTCGTATAGATAGGAACTTCGTTTATAGTCCTTATTCGGTGCTTAATTGCATTTGTGAACGTTAAATCGCTGCCTTCTTGATAAAAAATTGACGCATATTGAGAAACAAGACTGGTTATTTCCTTCTTCTCCTCGACATTGAGGTGATCGGTTCTTATCTGTTCAATAATAGGTTCCGTACTCGTTTCCGTATGGTACACTTGTAGGTCGGGAATATGCTTTTCATATTCGTTGTTTTCAATATTTTCCTCCTGTTTATTAAAATATATTGGAATTTGGTTTTGACCTACAACTAAGAGTTTTCTTTTAAAATCTAAGATTGCTTCTAATGGTAAGAGAATATTATTGCCGATAAGACCATTAAATATATCATGAAATTTAAATTCTAGGAATTCGGCTGTTTTATTACTTGCTAATTCCTCGAATAATGGGATTCTAACTAGGTTTGATATGTAGAGTGGACTACTAGTGGTTTTTAATTTTAATAGGTTTCTTAAGATTAATTTCCCATTTCGGATGGCAGAGTCCATGATTTAAAATGCTGGTTTCTGAACCTGGGTCAGTTAGAATTCTTAAGTTTAGGTTGTTTTTAGTCTTTACTACTATATAGGGTAATTTCCCTTTGGGCTTCTTTCCCGAAAATCCTCATTCCTTAGGCTGTTAACTTGCCTAGACATAGCAGATAGTGTGTCCATTGGTTCAGTCGCACTATTATGGTTTGTTCTAAAATTTCCTGAGCTATTGCGGTTTCGCATTGCACCTGAATTATTACTGTTACTCCTCCATGTACCAGAATAATTATTATTTCTAGATGAGTTATTGTTATATTTTCTGAATGTACCTGAATTATTGTAATTACTTCTAAATGTACCTAAATTATTATTGTTACTTCTAAATGTGTTTGAATCGTTGGTATTATTTCTAAATGGATTAGTGTTATGGTTACTAACTGTATTGGGATTATGATTATTATTGTTGTACCTGAGATTATTGTTGTTGCGATTTTGGTTACTATGAAACTTTTTATGTGCATACCCCGTC
Source organism: Brachyopa scutellaris (assembly GCA_949775065.1). Classification (NCBI taxonomy): domain Eukaryota; kingdom Metazoa; phylum Arthropoda; class Insecta; order Diptera; family Syrphidae; genus Brachyopa; species Brachyopa scutellaris. The sequence goes on along the minus strand of OX459113.1, from coordinate 51,063,072 downwards.
TCGTGCAAGATTTGGATGGCTTGTTCTAAATTGTCTGGGTTCCTACAGTAAAGTAATCCTTTCATAGGTTCTGGTATTTTACTTATATATAGTCTTAAGGCTGTCTTACAATTTTGTGCTACTTCTGTGGAGTCATTACCTTTGTCAATTTTCGTCTTGTTGTTAAGTCTCCTTAATACATATTTTAAATTGTCATAAAACTCCTGGCAACTATTCCTGAACTCCAATCCTCTTAAGTCGTCGTACAGTTGTTCTACTGTCTTTCGGTCCCCAAAATATTTTTTTTTTGATTGATTATTTATTTATTTAGCACATGTTTGCTATTTAACTTCAAAAAAAATTTACAATTTAAACTTATCCTACTTTACATTATTTATATATGAGGAAATTTACTCTTAATGTATTCAATTGTATCTCTCTTGAATTTCTTAAGATTACATTCGTTCTTAATACTAGGGGGTAGTGAATTAAAAAGTTGGCAGCCTTTGTAGACTATACTATTTTGCGTTACATTTTCTAGATAGTGCGGCAATCTAAAATCATCTCTATTTCTTAAATTATAGGGTTGCGAGTCCCGAACATAATTTAAATATCTTTTTAAATAATTTGGCAAGAGATTATATTTAATTTTAAAAATAAAACACAGAACATTGACTTTAATTCATTGCTTAACATTTAACCAAAAGAGCGCGTTTAACATCAATCTGATTGGTGTGAATCGGTTACATTTTAAAATAAATCTCATGGCCCTATTTTGCAAACGTTGTAGCTTAGTTAGTAAAGTTTCATTACACAGATATATAATTGATGAACAGTATTCGAAATGTGGTTTTATCATTACGTTATATACATTTATAGCGCTCATTATAGGGATCTTTTTTCTAATTCTATTCAGGAATCCAATTTTTTTCGCGACTTTCTCAATAACATATTCTAAATGTACGTTAAAGTTTAATTTTGGATCAATAATTACTCCCAAATATTTTATTTGTTCAATTTGCTCAATTATTTCATTTTCCATACTGAGATTTAGACTTAATTGATTTTTAAGCAGCATGCATTTAGATTTTTTAACATTTAATTTCAATTTATTTGATCTGAGCCATGTACTAACCCTGTGAAGATCATCTTGCATCCTTAGAACACATTGGTCGACATTTCTTCCTGAAATGAAGAGAAGGGCATCGTCGGCAAAAAGGGCTAATTGTGTATATTGGAGCTCGAGCTTAATATCGTTGATATAGATGATGAAAAGTAATGCCCCCAGAACGGATCCTTGAGGCACTCCGAGAGTAGTTTCCATACTGCTAGACATTTCTGCATTCACACGAGTTGTCTGGGATCGACCACTTAAAAATGAGTGAAACCATTTTAATTCCTTACCAGCAACACCATAGCTTTTTAGTTTAACCAGAAGAATATTTCTATCGATGATCTCGAACGCCCTCTTGAAGTCCAGGAAAACAGCTATCACATTATTTCTTGCGGCAATCTCCTCTTTCCAGCTAATAATGACGTTATTTAACGCTGATTCGCATGAATGTTTTTTCCGAAAACCGGACTGGTTTTCGATTAATAAATAATTAGTTTCAAAGTACTCCTCGAGTTGTATTTTTACTATTTTTTCAAGAAGCTTTTCATACACTGGAAGCCCGTTAACAGGTCGAAAGTCCTCACACTTAACACTTCCTTTGACTTTCTCAATAGGTGTTAATACCGATTGCTTCCACGATTCAGGAAATACTCCACAACCCATGGAATGGTTAATTAACCGCAAATATTGGTAAAATAATTGTTTAACATTATCCCAATTTTCAACGCAATTGATTTCTATTGCCTCTCTGGCCTTACCCACTAATCTATTTTTTAATACATCAAAAAATATGAGCTGGCTAGCTTGATCGTATTTCCCTAACGTCGGATATATCCTGTCCACCAAGTCAATAAAATTACACAAGTTATCACTGTTACCATCAAAAGTAGGCAAATTATTTAAATATTTTATAGGATCTAAAGCTAAGCTTACTAGTTGTGTCGATGTTGTTGCTGCTATACCGGTCGCCATCGTTTCTTCTTCAGACTCGTCCAGTGTTCTTTGTCTGTCGAATAGTTGCTTCCTTTTTTGATCACGTTGGCTCCTTGGCAGCGGAACTTGTTGACTTCCTTCTTTCTCCACAATGGTTTTTTTTTTTTTTTTTTGTTGTTGATGTCACTGTTTTTCGTTATTCTTAATTGAATTGTTACTGTTTTTTTTCGTTAAATCATTGAATTGATTTCACTGTTTTAAGTAATTCTTATCGAATTATATACTATTTTTTTCCTGTGTGGATTCTTATTTGAATCACTTACTATTTCTGTATTCTTAAATGAATCACTTTAACTATTTGAGTGTTCTTAAACGAATCACTTTGGTATTTCTTAGTTGAATAATGTAATTATTCTTCGTGTATTCTTATTGAAATCACTGTTACTATTTGTGTGTTCTTAAACGAATCACTGTAAGTATTTCTGTATTCTTAAACGAATCACTGTAGGTATTTCTGTATTCTTAAACGAATCACTGTAAGTATTTCTGTATTCTTAAACGAATCACTGTAAGTATTTCTTAAACGAATCACTGTAAGTATTTCTGTGTTCTTAAACGAATCACTTTAACTATTTGTGTATTCTTAAACGAATCACTTTAACTAATTGTGTATTCTTAAACGAATCACTTTAGTATTTCTTAAACGAAAAAGCCGCGTTTACCGTGGATTCTTATTCGAATCACTGTAGTATTTCTTAAACGAAAAGTCGCGTTTACCGTGAATTCTTATTCGAATCACTGTAGTATTTCTTAAACGAAAAGCCGCGTTTACCGACTGCGCCAGTTATGTACTATTTTATTTTTATTATTATTATTAGTTTTCACTTATTATTATTAAAACTTAGAGAAGCCGCTGTCCAAAGCGAGGCTGCACTTCTCCAAGTCAAGATCTTAATTACAACTCTCCTACCTTTGACTTTTCTACCTGTATATATTATCTCTAAATGCTATCGTTGCGTTTTCGTCGTTTGAGAAAAACAAAAGTGTCAAGTAACTGCGCGTGTAGCGGAAATGCAAACGTGTGCAGGATTGGACAGCGCGTGTAACGGATCACGCTGGCTGTGCATGGGATGATTGGTTATTACTTAGGGGAAGTGGGGGGGAACCGTTAGGTTTCGTATTCAAAATGGTGCTATGGTTAAAGGGGGTGGGAGAGGCCATTGTTACGGAAGGGGAATGATGGCTCCGACGTAACTTCACATCAAAAGAAGTAAGAAGCACATGTCAACATAAGTTATCAAAAAAAAAAAAAACACCAGGGTACGATCTAATAAATTCTTTTAAAAAACTCTAATATATGTATAACTAGCTGACCCTCGTCGCAAACGACGAACATTTTTACAGAGCTTAAGGGGCAAACATATATGTAAGTTAAGAAAATAACTGTGTGAATTATATTTACCAATAAAAGCTCAGTGAAGTTAGAAGATTCAATGGCTACGCTTCCTCTGCATATAAGAAATTCGCTATTCATAAGTACTCGTATATTCTTTTCGCGTGCTTTTAAACGCAGCGCCGTATAAACTGAGATTGAATTCATAGCTATAACGCAGAATTGAGTTGGAAAAACCGAAAAAAAAGAAAAGGACAACAACAGCACCATCATCCGCTAGGCCCACAACATTACCATGTTCTTTTTTTCGATATTTCCTTCTGGTCCAAATTACGCTTTCGTTGTATCAATCTTTCAGCCCCATTAGGGGAGTGATGGCTCCGACGTAACTTCACATCAAAAGAAGTAAGAAGCACATGTCAACATAAGTTATCAACAAAAAAACAACACCAGGGCACGAACTAATAAATTCTTTTACAAAACTCTAATATGTATAACTAGCTGACCCTCGTCGCAAACGACCAACATTTTTACAGAGCTTAAGGGGCAAACATATATGTAAGTTAAGAAAATAACTGTGTGAATTATATTTACCAATAAAAGCTCAGTGAAGTTAGAAGATTCAATGGCTACGCTACCTCTGCAGATAAGTAATTCGCTATTCATAAGTACTCGTATATTCTTTTCGCGTGCTTTTAAACGCCGCGCCGTTTAAACTGAGATTGAATTCATAGCTATAACGCAGAATTGAATTGGAAAAACCGAAAAAAAAGAAAAGGACAACAACAGCACCATCATCCGCTAGGCCCACAACATTACCATGTTCTTTTTTTCGATATTTCCTTCTGGTCCAAATTACGCTTTCGTTGTATCAATCTTTCAGCCCCATTAGGGGAATGATGGCTCCGACGTAACTTCACATCAAAAGAAGTAAGAAGCATATGTCAACATAAGTTATCAACAAAAAAACAACACCAGGGCACGAACTAATAAATTCTTTTAAAAAACTCTAATATGTATAACTAGCTGACCCTCGTCGCAAACGACCAACATTTTTACAGAGCTTAAGGGGCAAACATATATGTAAGTTAAGAAAATAACTGTGTGAATTATATTTACCAATAAAAGCTCAGTGAAGTTAGAAGATTCAATGGCTACGCTACCTCTGCAGATAAGTAATTCGCTATTCATAAGTACTCGTATATTCTTTTCGCGTGCTTTTAAACGCCGCGCCGTATAAACTGAGATTGAATTCATAGCTATAACGCAGAATTGAATTGGAAAAACCGAAAAAAAAGAAAAGGACAACAACAGCACCATCATCCGCTAGGCCCACAACATTACCATGTTCTTTTTTTCGACATTTCCTTCTGGTCCAAATTACGCTTTCGTTGTATCAATCTTTCAGCCCCATTATTTGCTGAAGCTAAATAAATTATTTTGCAAACCTCCAGCCTGCTCTTATTTCGTTGCACTTTTGAATAATTTTAAATTTTTTTCTCAAATTTATTTATAAGAAGATGGATTGTTTTTTTTTTAGCCTAATCTCATTCATACGCTTCCACTTTCATACCGAATTGTATTGCAAGATTAGCAAAACATGCGAGGGATATACATACATTAATTTTTGGGGCTAGAATGAAAATTCCAAATTGGCCTTGTGGTATAGTCCCACAGACCCCAGATATGGAGTTTCAAGCAAATCCGCCTTGCCGTTTAGGCTCCCGTCCGAAATACAGCCGTGTTTACAGAATGAGCGTTACTGCTTTATTATATAGTATATGTATAATTATACATACATTTATTATAATAAATGCATGCCATGCCTTTAGCTTTGATATGTGCCACATCATTGTAAAATTGCAGAAGTCATTGTTATACCCAAGCAAGGTAAGACACCATCAGATGTTGCATCAATATTAGCAACACGTGTATTCTTGTTTCTTCATTCCCACCGAGTGCGATTATGTAGCGAGAGATTGCGATTAAACGTTTCTATCGCTGCACGTAGTATTCTCGGTTCTATGCGCGCAATATTTTGTAATCTTTATTATTAAAAAATGTCGTTGGTAGTTTTTTTTAAATTAGATATGAGGATTCTTTGTTTATCTAGATCTAGAGTGTAAGTAAATATTGCAAATGGATAGCGAAAATGTTCTAACCCTTAACGGCCCAATGTATCAAATTTGATACATACCAGTAAAAATGCTGTAAATTCGAAAAACTTCATATTTTATCATAACTGGCCATTGTATCATATCTAATAGAAGCCTCTTCAATATAAATGTGCCTAAGAATATGCAATTTCACGTTAAAATTCAAATAATACCAACAATTTGAAAGTGGGTCGTGTCATATAAGCAGATTCGACAAAGACCAGAAATTACTTTAAAATGCTATTCGATTAAATTTTTTGAATCCGGTTTCAAAAATATACTAAATACTATGGCGCAAATTTATAGTCAACCCCACTTTATCAGTCTAATTCCGTACTAGTTGTACGGAACTTTAAACTTAAAAGCATACTTTAACTTTTGTTCAATAATAGACACTTTTTAGTTTGCCGCTAAATAATTTTTACTATTTTGCTACGTTCTTATGATAAATTTCATTCGAACACACATAAAAGTGACAGTTTGAATAAAAAAAAACTTATAAGTCTACTTCCATATTAAATATTTAATACGAAGTTCGGGTGATTTTAACTTTAATACGAGGCGATACCGATAAAGTGGGCTTTATAACAACTATAAATATGAAAACGCTTAGTTTCGTGCTAAAATAATTTTAAAGTGTACTTTAAATGACTATACTTTTGCGCCTGTTTTCATTTTCACAATATTTTTTCTTTCGTTATATACCTTACATCTCGTATTTAAGCTCAAAATGTAGCCCTAGCGCCCGTTTGATCGAATTTGATATATACCATAATATCCGCCCCCACAGGTAAACAACGCAACGAAATACATTATTAAGTACGCAGAATCACTTTAGATGTTATGTTATCTTCGAGTAATTTATTTCATTAAAAAATAAAAAATTGGGCCGTTAAGGTTTAAACAGTAAAAAAAAAAAAAAAAAGCATAAATGAAACTAACAAAACTTCCATCGCTATTGCGGCGGTGTGTTAGAGCCTTTACAGATTTAATGGAAAAGGGACTGGCTCTATTTGTAGTTGTTGCTCAAGCCTTTGACAAGGTTTGGCATGAGGGACTTGAGTACAAACAGCACAGGGATTTACCTAGACAGTATACTGCGAAATACTGAAATCGTATATTTCAGGCCGACTCTTTAGAGTACGATACGAACGAGAATATTCGGAAGTGAAGAAAATGGAAGCCAGTGTGCCACAAGGAAGGATCTTAGGATCCATCTTGTATTTGTTATACATCAGTGATATTCCGATATGTGACAGTGCTTTCGTGGCTACCTTTGCAAATGAAACTCCAATATTGATGCCTTATAAATGCGTTGTTAAGGCAACAGAAATCCTTCAAAATGCAGTCAACAAAGTTACAGAAACCATACAAAAATTCCAAAATAATGTCCAAATAGACATGGTTACAGAAGGTTACAAAGCACGTTCTTTCACACACGCAGCGTCTTGAAGAAACAGGCCCTGGTTCACCCGAACTGTAGCTCCACATAAGGTAGGAAGTATCAAAATTCATCCAAGACGAAATACTACATTTTTTAGCGTTTTCTAGTTAAAGAACTTTCAAATTAGTATTTGTTTTTTAGTTTTATTTCATTTAACTGTCAAAGTGCAAACACCTCAGAGAAACGTGTCACGAAGAGTATTACCACTTCCTTTTTATATCCTACAAGAAGTGTACATAAATACGTGATCATCGTTGTAGAGGTAAAGAGAAACCCTCATGGAATTCCATTTCCGTAAACAGAAATTTTATGTTTATTTCGGGATAACTATTAACTATAAACATTCTAAACTATAACTTTCTTTTGCACTTAAGGCTATATGTGTACTTAAATGTTTTAAAAACCCAGTGAAAGAGTGAATAGAAAGAGTAGATGGAAGTCCTAAAGATAAGAGAGGGATTGGAAAGAAAAGAAAATGAGGTGAAGTGTAAAAGAGGATTTCCTGAAATTCTCTGTGGCAGTGATGTGTATTGTGGCCTCTGGGCGAGCCAGAACTAAATATATATTTCGTCCGAACAATAACAATATGTATGTTTGAAATGTTTTTCTGTTTCCATATCGTCGCATCGAGGAACTAAATTCTGCGTAGCAAGATGTGGATCCTTTAGGTTAAATCTTGCTGTTAATTGGAAATCGCAATTCAGGTGGTATTGACATTGCCCGCTGATAAAGTGAAATCTAATATAAATGGTAATAAAAGCTAACTAAGCTTAAAGCCACAATATTTCTTTGATTTTGAATGGAGAGTTGATGTAGCTGACATAGGATTACAAATGATGGCTTTTAAATATTTAATCTTTTTTAAAATAATTTATGCAAAGGACTTGGGAAAGTTTATGATTACCTATGTATTTATGATTATGATAAAGTTAAAAATAGCTCAATCATTTCATATTGTCATTGTATTTTATTGTCCTGCTGGAAACTCACACGTGGCTATCATATTTATTATCTTTTGTACGGTTTCCCTTTTCGAAATCTGATAAAATCATGTCAACCTTTTTGCTTAATACCTTGCTACTATCGCTTAATTAACCAATCAAGACATTGAAATACACTGAGCCCAAAAAGTATCCGTACAGGTATCACTTCTTACTTCGCAACTCCTAAAAACATCAAGATTTAAGATAAAAATTCAACCCTAATTTGAAGAAATACATCTGACGAAATAGTTAGTTAACAAAGAAACAATATTTTAATAAAATAAACACACAAAAAAAAAAATTCAGTGCTTGAATAAAGCAAAAAAAAGTATCCGTACAATGGTTAATTTTCTTAAAAATATAAATAAATATGAGAATAAAATACCAAATTAATACGTAGTTGGTCCGTCTCTATTATGAATGATGTCTTTTAATTGGTTTCACGTGGAATGAACCAGGTTAGATGTGATGTCTGGGCCATTTTTTGTCCAATCATACATTGAAATTGTTTTGGGTGATTTTTATTGCTTATAGAATGCTGGCAACTTTTATTTTAAGTAATTCTACAAGTGCTCGATTGGGTTCTAATCAGATGACTGCGCTGGGTGTTTCAGCTTTCTTTGACAAGTAACCAATCTCTTACCAAACCTGAGGTGTGTTTGGGGTGATTATCTGGTTGGAAACAGAAAATTATTGCCAGACCTTAATTTAGTTGTGCTTAAATATAGATTTTTTCTGAGTATATTGTTAAGAATTAATGAAACACAAGTCACAAGTCACTTTTATCTATGTATATATCTTTATTTATCTTTATTCTCTTTAGCTGCACACACGTCGTTTCTCTCATAATAACCAACCGCAACTGAACTGATTGACAATTGCCTATGCTCCTGTTCCGGTGTCCTGTGTTGTTTTCATGTAGCATCGCCATCTAGTAGGCGATTCCAACCGCGACGGTAGAAAACGATACTCCCTTGTTACAATATTCAGAATTGCACATTTATCTATTCAGCAATCGACAGAAACGAGATTTCCCACGCCGGAGGAGACCATGCAACCCCAGACCATTTGGTATCCATATTCGTATTTTACTGCGGGCGCTAAATGTTTGATATCTATTTCAGTATTGGACTTTTTCCACACCATACAACGACCATCCGATCCAAAAATGTTAAATTAACTGTCTTAGCTGCATAAAACCGTGTCTCAAAATTATTATCTGGCTTACTAGTTCTTTTTCTTGATGAATGGTTTCCTGCTGCTGACCCGACCGTTAAAACCATTCCGTTTCAAAACATTTCTTACACATTTCTTATTATCTATTCACAAACATTAATTTCATCACTTGTTTGAAGATTTGCAGCTATTGCACAGGGACTTGTTTTCGAAACCTTGTTCACAACCCTCATAATTCTCTTCTTAAGCGATGGTAAATTTTTCTAGGTCGTCCAGGATCTTGGTTTATTTGTTATAGTTTTGTTTTTTTTTGTAATAGCTGGATGACATATTGCACCGAAGAACCTATTTTGTTAACATTTTTTGAAATTTTAGCTAGATATGTGCCTTTTCCTTTTATATAAACTATATTTTTTAGTTTGGTTTTTTTTTCTCCATATTAAAAAAAACTCACTTTTTTAACCAAAAATGGGAAAAACATAATTGATCGTTTCCGGAAGGCAACTTTCATTATGACTTATAATACAGAAAACACCGTTAGATCCTTGGAACGGTAGCTGTACGGAGACTTTTTTGTTTGCGTTCATAAACTTCAAGATATAATGTGAAAGTATGTGAAATTTGGTAGAAATAAAGAAGAAAAGATTCTCAATCATTGTATTTAGATCTCATTGAAGCATTTATTTTTGGCATGTGCTGCTTTTTGGGCTCAGTGTATGTACATAGCTACACATTCATTTCGTTGACATTCGTTTCATATCACGCAGAGATTGCCATAACAGATATTTTACCTAAGTTTTACATTTTAATTTTTTTTTCTTTTGTGTTCCAGATATTGTTTTAACTCCCACGGAATTCTGATAACAGTTAGAATAAATTTAATAGAGTACCTGACTTTATTTTAAATTGCATGAGTTGTTAAGCAAATGCTTTTGTATTCCCTGCTTTAAAAAACCAGTCGACACCGTCGTCGCACAGTGGACCGACCCCATACATTTAGAAGTGAAAAACCAAATTCAATTGCAATTTGCAATGCAATTTTCTTTTTTATTTATCAATAACGGATAACTATTGACCACAAAAATATATATTGTCGCTCTCTAACCCAACATATTGGAGAGTAGTCAAATCACCAAAGTCAGTGATCTACATATTTACCACAGTTGATCTTGGTTATTTGAGTTTTTAATGTGTTACAGATAACTGTGAATAAAAGTGTTAATTAAAATGCAGTTTTGTTTAAAAAAACATGGCAGCAAATTGTAAAGGTATATAATATGCACTTTTCTTATGAGTCAACGCTCAAATCCGTGTTAGTGCTAGTTTGCTAGATAAAAAATTTAAAATATCATTATTACCATACCGAAAAAAATGTTTTTAAAGTATATATTTCGAAAATCTAAATGGGTGCTTGATACTGCTTGATACCAAATTATGTTTTTTTGTTAGCTGTGCTTGTCTACATTTCGGATGTATGTATATTCGCTTTGCTTCGCAAAGATTTGCAATTTTTTTTTTTCTTAATTTTTTAGCTATAGCTCCACGTATTGATTTTTTTGAGAATTGGTGGGCAAATTATTAATTTAATCGTTATAAGAAATTGTTGGAGTACCCTTTAAGCAGAATGAAGTTACCAGAATCAAAAAACAATTTAGTGAAGCAATTAAGGGGGGCAATCCCTTTAGAACGCTTCAAAATAACTCATTTTTTAAAAGTGTTTTTAACTTTCGTGTCAATGCGAAATTAATACACGTTTAGTCAGCGCGACGGGGACCTGGGTACCCCTTTGTATTTTCTATGGGCTGACACAAATATAGGAAGAGTTATGTATATAAAGTGAAGAAAACATTGTCTAGAGTGAATTCAACTCAGTTCAGAATGTACATTTAGAAAATTTCTGTTTATTTCAACTTATTTATCCATTTTTTGAGCAAGAATGACATTTGTTTATAGTCGTGTTATACTGGTCGCAGATTGGCTTTTCGCAAAAGTTGCCGATTTTCTAGTTTTTGCCTGGGTTTACGTTGCTCCGAGCAAACATGGCATGCTCCTTGAATTTTGAGCCGTCCATCGAGTCCCTGTGGTGTTATCGGTACTGATGATGCAGGTGTGCGCGAACGTATGTTCCTACCAAGCATAGCTTCAATGCTATATTTTGTGTTGAAGTTGCGGTAAATAAGATGATTTTTGAATCATTCTTGAATATTCAGCATACAAAGCTGCCTTCCCAACCTTTGCGGATTTGCGTTAGTTATCCTTTCTAATTGCAGCTTTCTTGTTATTTCGAGTACGAAGAAGGTAGGCCGCCTATGCACATAGTATCAAATATGGCAACTGGTTATCGTTTTGCAGTAAAATGACTTACCATTTTGTCCATTACATCCAGGGCCGGCCCAAGCCAAGCGAGCGCCCTGTGCAAGATTTCCAGAAAGCGCCCTTTTTTATATTTGCACACACACGCATCAATCTTTTCCACATCACCCAGGAGGTAGACTTTCAATGCGTTTTTTTTTATTGAGGTATCAGTAACAAACAAATAATGTATATTTACATATATGTTTGTATGCGTTAAATAAACGAAAAATAAATAAATTAAAAACAAAATTAAAAACAAAATGAAATGAAAACATATTTACAAAATAAATACAATACAAAAGAATTCATTTAAGGAACTTAAGTTAATTTTTTAAAGGAAAAAAAGTAAAACCATAAACTAAAACGCAGCGAAGAAATGTGCAGAGTGGAAAAGTTTAAAGTTTTTCTGGCCTTAGCTTTGATAAATTCAGCAATAAGATCATCATAGTCTAAAGATTTTAATAATCCCTTTTCTAGACATTATAGATAAGCCTACCAATCTCTCTTGAGTCATAGTCGTCCTGAGATAATTTTTAATAATTTTAAGTTTAGAAAAACTACGTTCTCCTGAAGCTACTGTAACCGGGATTGTATTTAGAATTTGAATAGCAATAACTAAATTAGGAGCAAGATCTTCAAGGCTTGAACTGAATATAAAATTTAACACATCTTAGCACGAGCTTTGTGGTATAAAAAGCGGGGAAATGACTGTTAACTCTTGATACAATTCTACTCTTTCAAACTACCAAATGTTAAAACATTCTGCAAATTAAGGCATGAAGAACGTAAATTTTTATTTTTCAAACATTCGCTTATGTTACTTAAAAATGAAAAATTGATACTATATGTGTCAAGCTGTTCAAACCTTTCTGTAATTGATTGAATCGCTAGAATTCAAGCTGTTCTCAGAGCAAAAGGGGGTAATACTGAATATTAAACTACAAACGTTTGTCAAAGTCAACTAATTGATCAAGTATCATATTTTGTACTTTTTCGTGGTATATTGGAATTAAAAAAGATATTTAAGTTTTTTTTCAGTTGCTGAATAACAACATTACTATGAGTTTCTCCTCAAAATTTCAATGAGTTATCTTAATAAATTAAGAAGTTACAATGAAAAATCATTTTTGTACTAATCATGTGATCAATATATCTAATAGTGACTGTGAGTATAGGTCATTGCCCGTGCACTTTTTTAAAATTTGAATATGCTTTCACAATCATATATCGTAGTAGGCCGGGCACAAAACACCATAGAATGCTATTTCAGTTAAGACGTAGATATTCAAATGTGCCACAATACACACAATATGACGTCACCCACAACACCTGCTGACGTTCAAACACAAACGATTCCGTAGGATTGAACTTTTTTGTTTGACATATTTTCGAAGAGAGTACTATATTTTCATATACAAATATACAATACAAAGCTACTTGTTCTCTTTGTAAGAGAAATTTGTTTCTTTATTTCGTTGATGAGAAATCCCATACGTGCAGAATAAAAACCTGCACGTTCAAAGGTCAAACAAACGATTCCGTAGGAATGAACTTTTTGGTTTGACATATATTTTAGAAGAGAATACTATATTTTCATATACAAAGCTACTTGTTCTCTTTGTAAGAGAAATTTGTCACTTTATTTGGTAGATGAGAAATCCCGTCCATATGTGCAGAATAAAAACCTGCACGTTCAAACACAAGCGATTCCATAGGGTTTTTTTTTTTGTTTGACATATTTTCCTATGAAAATTTTACGAGTGAATGTGCAAGAAATAAAACCTGCACATAGGTGGTGGAACTTTTTTTGTTTTGAGATTTTTGAACTAGATTCTTTTAGTAAAATGTAAGTGGATGTACAAGAAATATACCTGCACGAACAGGGTGGAATATTTTGAGATTAGGTAGGTAAGAAATGAACTTGCATAGGTCTAGTGGGTTTTTTTAGTTTGCAATATTTTGAGTTTGATTGTTATTGAAGTTCCAACATTACAAGTGATGTGAGTTAACCTGCAAGAAATAATTCAGCACAGGTGTGATGGATGTTGTTGTTTTGGGCTTATTTGAATAAAGTTTTTGCTTAAAATGCAAATGGCAGTAGGTATTTGTTCGCGCATGATTAAATTAATTTTTCCTACTCCTAGCAATGCGCCCCCAGAACTTGGCGCCCTGTGCATTTGCACATCTTGCACATATGGTTGGTCCGGCCCTGATTACATCAACACCACCTTTAGAGCTATTGTAGTATTTTATGATGTCTGGCTTATGTTTATCATCCGATATAGCATTGTCGTGGTGCATTGTGGATAAAATAATGACGGAACTTCAAATATTTTTTCAGGGACGTCGGAAATGATGGTTTTCTTTCCCATGAACCCAAAAAGAGACAACTGGACTGTACGAGATCTACTCTTCAGTATTTTTTTTTTTTTTGGGGTGTGAACTTTATTAGCACGTAAAATTTTTCTGAGAAGATAATCGCCGAGATCCAAAGAAGTAAAAAAGTTGTGCATTATAATATTCCAGCCGGAACCTTCGTATTGACGAACCAACCCTTTCCTCCTATATCAAATCTAGCCCACAAATCTCGAATCGGTGCAGCTTTGTCGTCCGTTTATCACTCGATGAATTCGCGTTACGCAGTTTTCAAATCGGATAGATTGATTTATGACCCAAAACCTATTGATGCTCATAGTAGCGATATACTGGCAATGCTGTTACTTTCCAGAGCTCTACTTATTGTTCATTATTGGAATGATGAGCACCAGCTGTTATCAATATTTCAAGATAGCCATTGAGTTCCTGCAATGTACATATCCTTCAAACTTAAGGCTCTCGCGTAGGATTGTTCACGTTCATTGCGCTGAAAATTACTCATAATTCCAATTTGATATAACTTACACAAAAAAATATACACATATGAGCTCCACAAGCGTAAGATTCAATTTATACAAAATAATGAATCACTGTAACACTGTAACGTTGAAACATGTTCGGACGGGAAAAACATATACGAACCAGTACAATATAAACAGGGGTACCCGGGTGTACTTCGCATATAACTCCATATTAGCGTTGAAGAATAAATTTTATAAACTTAATGGATTATATTTATTTTAAATTAAGTAGGCCATAAGAAGCAGAATTCAATCTCAAGAAGGTACTGAAAATATTGTTATGTAGTCTTTTGGGCGAAATAAGTTTTATATTGGTTCAATAATCAAAAGGATACTCGGGTACCCTCGAATTGATACGAAGGTTAAGGGTGATAAAATAATTGAATCATTTTGAAGTTGTAACATCATTTTATTCGAACTATGAAAATATAAAAACAATTTTTTTTTACCACAAAATGGCGGCTCAGCTCTCTTTAGGTGTCTCTGACGCGAGGTTCAAAAGTGCTGCATTTGTCAGTCTTTCTCTATTTATCTTTTCACCTTCTAATTTTTTTTCTTTTTACATTCTATTTCTGACACATGCATGCGAAGGAAAACCCTATAAAATCATAAAAAAGTCTAAAATTAAAAATTTTGTACGCTCTTTAATAAAATATTCAAATTTTATACTGTTTTTTCGACATTTTTCACCCTCAAAAAGTAGTTTATTTAAATGAAATCTTTAAAACTTTAGGTTTATCCTTCCGGTAATGATATAGAAAAAGGCCTCACAAAATTTCAGCCAAATCGATCAATAACTTTTTAAGTTACAGCACAAGAAGTTTTTGAAAATACGGATATGAGATAATCGCGTTTAAAGTTTCACTGTACCATATGCTGTATACTATATGCGCTCAACTATATGTGCGATAACTCTGTAAATATTTAATATTATAATTTTTCCTCTCAATACAATATATTTTCGAAAAATTAATAAAAAAAAAATCGATTTTTTTAAAATTTCTAAAGGGATGGGCCCCCCCTTAAAGCGAGCCATAAATTCAAAATCAGCAAATTTTTATTCAAATTTTTCTATTCTCGTTTACAATTTCATTATAAATTTAATTGCTTACAAAATATTTGTTTTTAATACGTTTTTTTCTTTTTTTAAACGAAAATAATAATTTAAGACGAGATTTGAATTTTTCACTTCAAAATGTATGGAGTCGCACTGTGCGTCGCGTCGCAAAGAAATGTTCGAAATCCGATTACAATTGTAAGTATTTGTGTTGTAATTTCTCTAGGTGGACCATATTTCAGCAATATATGTATGTATGTAGATGGAACGTAAACCAGTTGTATAACTATAAGTCTTGTAAAAAGCTATGATAAACCCATCAACGGCTCATCGACAGTTCAACTTCCATCCCTGCGGAGTAATGACATGAATTGATGACAGGAACTTGCTTTTTTTTAGAAGCTGGTCTGAATACTAATAGAAAAACACATGTGAGCCGTAATCTAATAAAAATTGTGCTACTGTGATTGATAGCGTGATGCCAGTTCCACGTTGTTCACAATAAGACAATAGGGGCGTTCTTTAATAAGTTAAACGTAACTCCGCTCCGCAACAATATATGTATACATACACACATAAATATTTAAGTACAAAAATTATTTGCACAACTATTTCGCATTCTATTTTAGCAAGTGAATTTAATGGAATCTCTTTGTTTTCTAGGAATTTGTAACAATCCTGAATTATGTGGATACTGTTGTGGTATTTGCAGTTCCGTTTACCACAATTGTGGTCTTAAACACATTCACAGGATGTACTGTCTGGAAGTTTGCGACTGTTCGAAGAACCATGACCTTACAAAAACGGTAAGAGATGTTTAGAAAAAATTAATCCTGTATTAACTGTAGAAAATATATAAATAAATTCAGTTATAGAGAAATAGACATTTCATTTAACCTCTCAAAATATGTGATGGTTGATTTGTAATTGTTTTTTTTTATAGGAAAACTCAAATTACAAGAAGTCCGTTTTCATCAACATACAGGACGAGCACTGTGAAGCGAACAAATTCACTGGTGTCAAACTGTTCACATCCCAATGGACAGAATTGTATATCGGCTAGGGATTCGAAAAATAAATCAGGTTGGTTTTGGGGTTGGATTATACTTTCTCATTCGAAATGTTCCGCTAATACCTACAGAACACATCATGTATCGAATTGGATTTATTTCACATTCACATTCTTCTCTTGTTTGTTTGATATCCTTAAAGGAAGACGAAAAATTACGAACTCATCGCAGTTAAAGGTGACGAAGATGCTGCTGATAGTATCGACGGTATTTGTTTGCTTGAATTTGCCCAGCTACATTATGAGATCGTTGGCCTTAGAGGTAATTTCTTTCATGTATTTTGTTTGTTTGTACTCCGATGATGAAATTCAATAAACAACATAAATACAAAGAGCTAATTTTAAAATGTAGAAATATAAGAAAATATAAAAACAAGAAACGTGGCCACATGTGAATATCTGTGTTATGATCTCTAAAAATCTATTCAGGTCGAATTATTATTTATTAGGCAGGAGTGCAAAACAACAATTACTTCACGAGCAAATTATAGAAATTAAAAAAAAAAAAACAATAAAAAAGTTCTACGTATACGCCTAGGTTTCTTCTGTACATCAAAAATAGTTACGTTGACGGGCTGTGGTAATAAGGACGTGCGTCGCCAGGATGATGAAGACTTTATCATTGCATATGTATGTATGTATGTATGTACCTAGATGGATGAGAGTTTTAATTTTTCAAAGCGATGTACGTACGGTGTCATGGGAAAGGAACCATAACATACAAAATCAAAAAAAGGACACATGTACTCTCGAGTCAATGAAATCAAAATTTTGACTACGAATCGAATCATAAATGAAATGAGTTTCTACAATCCCCATTCCAACTTTCGTTCCTTTTTCTGTTTCGATCTAATCTAATTTTGTATTCTTAAAGTAACGAAGAGGTTATTTCAATGAACTGTTCAATGAACTGACAGGTCAAGCACACTCAAGACAGGCGAAGTATTATGTTTCCATTTTTCGTTGACGAACACATCATAGAAGCAAATTTAAAAAACATACTCATTTTTTCATGTTCTTCGGCTAATTGTTTTTTCAGAATTTTCTTATTCTAATGCCTGCTTCCGGAAGGGATCTAGCACATTTTTAGTAACAGTTCGGCTGAAAAGTTCATATCGTTCCTATGAGAGGGCGCCATTAGAATTAAATCCATATCATTTTTAGTTAGTACCAACCTACAAAAGATACGTGTATAAATTTGACAGCTGTCGGACTATTAGTTTGTGAGATATAGCATTCTGAGTGAAGCAAATTTTGTTATTTTGAAAAAAATGGATAAAACGAAATTTTGTGTGTTAATGAAACACTATTTTACTATGAAAAAAAATACTGCTGATACCAAAAAGTGGCTTGATGAGTGTTATCCGAACTCTTCGCCAGGCGAAGCAACCATTCGTAAGTGGTACGCTTAATTCCGTACAGGCCATATGGGCACCGAAGACGATGAACGCAGTGGACGTCCAAAAGAGGCTGTTAAGGACGAAAACATCAACAAAATCCACAAAATGATTTTGGATGACCGTAAAATGAAGTTGATCGAGATAGCTGACACTCTAAATATATCAAAGGAACGTGTCGGACATATCGTTACTGAATATTTGGGTATGCGAAAGCTCTATGCAAAGTGGATACCGCGCGAGCTCACAATCGATAAAAAAAAAACAACGAATTGATGATTCTGAGCAGTGTTTGAAGCTGTTCAATCGTAATAAACCTGAATTTTTATTCCATCATTTCACTCCGGAATCCAATCGACAGTCAGTCAAGTGGACTACACGCGGTGAACCGAAGCCAAAGCGTGGAAAGACTCAACAGTCAGCTGGCAAAGTTATAGCGTCTGTATTTTGGGATGCGCGTAGAATAATTTTCATCGACTATCTTGAAAAGGGGAAAACCATCAACAGCGACTATTACACAGCGTTATTTGAGCGTTTGAAGGACGAACTCGCGGAAAAACGGCCCCATTTGAAGAAGAAGAAAGTGCCGTTTCATCAAGACAATGCACCATGTCACAAATCAATGAAAACGATGGCAAAATTGTATGAACTCAGCTTCGAATTGCTTCCGCATCCACGGTGTTCTCCAGATCTGGCCCCAGCGACTTTTTCCTGTTCTCAGACCTTAAGGGAATGCTCGCTGGAAATAAATTTAGCGCCGATGAAGAGGTAATCGCCGAGACTGAGGTCTATTTTGAAGCAAAAGACAAATCGTACTACAAAAATGGTATCGAAAAGTTGAAAGATCGCTATAATCGGTTTATTGCTCTCGATGGTCACTATATTGAATAATAAAATCGAAATTTTCAAAAAAAAATGTTTTTTGCTTTAAAACGATACGAACTTTTCATCCGAACTGTTATTTAACCCTCCGATTAGCGAGAAGGTCCCTGGGGACCTTTCGACTTTTTGAATGTTTACAAATATTTTTATGCATATGCTATAAACTTGATGCTTACTGTTTTCCATCAAAATGCAATGCTTAAACGATTAAAACTAATTCCGAAGTGATACGTGGACTCCAAATTGATTTCTTTCGTTTTAAACTTATTAAGTTCGGTTATCAGCGACAAGGTCTAACTTGGTTAGCTAGTGTGAGACTATCTATACATATTATAAAAGGAAGTCGGGAGGGAAAACTCGTGTTTGGTAAATCATTTCACATTCGTGTTGAGCGGTTAAAGAAAGTATCTCTTTATTTTACTGTACGTCCGAAGTTGGGCTTAAGGGTAAACTGATGGGCATTCCTTGCGAGACGTGTGTTGCGGGAAAATTGTTGAAGGGGAGGAATGCAGCTGGCTATTTCGCTGGAGCACTGTTTGTGGAAAAAGCGATAAAACAGGGACAGACAGGAAACATTACGACGGTGTTCCAGAGAGTCAATTGACTCAGTGATGTTCCTATCCCCTATTAGTTTTATCGCGCGCTTTTGTATTCTATCGATCAGGTGCAGTGATGTTTTTGGAGCACCCGGCCAGATATGAGCATTGTACTCGTGCTTGGGGCGAATATACGCCTTATAAATTGTAGCTAGATCAGAAGGGGTGAATAATTTCTTACATCGTTGGAGGAAACCTAGGCATTTCGCGGCGTTTTTGGCGACTTCGAATATGTGGTCATTCCAACGTAGATTGGCATTAACACACATACCGAGAATGGAAAGCTTTTCGGTTTCAACGATGCAAGAGCCATTCATGGATAATAGCTGATGGGTAAGATAACGCTTTAACGACAGAAGACAGCATTGGGTTTTTGAAGCATTAAATTCCACTGCCATGCCATGCAGCAGTATGTAACGTCATAGTGCGTGTATATGACACATTTGCATTTCTGTCCATTGACTGTATAGCCATTGTCGCATGTCATTATACTAACGACTGTCATCGAGTCAGTCACCTGAACTATTAAAATATTGACAGATTTGGCATCCACTACCAGCATATACAGCTAAAAATCATAGTTTTCCTTTTTGCGGTCACGTACACAGGACTAAGCAAAAATACAACTGCTCTTTTCAGAGACCATTGCGTTCGCCGTGCACAAATGATGGAAAACATTCGTCCCTCTCACGCTACCATTCATCATACCGCTGACGATGCGTACTTTCTTTTTTTCGATAAACATTTTGAGTGTACGACATTTTTGGCGGACGTGGTCAAGGTCTTTTTTACTTGGTGGTGGTTGAGGGCGTTGTGTTGGTTTTTGCAGAGTCTAAATTTCTAAGTCTTTGTATGGCTCATGCAAAAGTATATTATTTATAAGAAAAACAACTTTTTAGTTGTAGTTGTTTCAAAAAATATGTACACCATGTAACAAAAGTGTACATACGGTGTACTTGGTGGTGGTTGAGGGCGTTGCGTTGGTTGTTGCAGAGTCTAAATTTCTAAGTCTTTTTATGGCTCATACCAAAGTATTTTATTTATAAGAAAAACAACTTTTTAGTTGTAGTTGTTTCAAAAAATATGTACATATGTGTATTTTATGTATGAAGGTAAGCAAATCTCGTATTCTACCGATCAAACCCTTTCATTTGATAGCCACATTAAGAAAATAGTAAGGATAACGGTAATCCGCCATCTTGGAGGCGTCCGCCATATTGAATTTAGAATGACGTCATGTCGTATTTTAAGCTACGTGCCAAGCCCTTTCATTTGATACCACTATCAAGGCGATTGTAGAGAAAAAAAAGAAAAGAAAAACAGATAGTCCGCCATTTTGATTGCTGCGTCCGCCATATTTAATTTTTTGTGATGTTACACAGCTTTGGACACTCTCCGGATCAAGAGGAATCCAACGGTACCTCATTTGTAATGATAATTCGGTATATTTCTAGCAAAAGTATACACAAATATCTCTAGGTCCCTAGGGACCTTGTTGCTAGTATAACGCTATCGGGACTGTCGCTAATCGGAGGGTTAAACATAATCTTAAATCAAAATGTATCTTCGATGAAAAAATACATAGCGCATTAACTAGACTTAAACAATTACGTAAGTTCCTCAATAAACAGGCTTACACATAATAGGGCCGCTGGCTTCGCGTAAGTGTAAGCGACGGTATACGCTTGTACATATTCATTTCTACAAATACATAATTATAGATATTTTAATCACTGTGGGTAGTTTTATTTTTACTACAAAACTTTCCAGTCCCAGTAATGGAGGTGCTTTGTAAATATTGTATCAATTTCACTATAAATACGCAAAGATTCGTCATAACAGAGAGGGAATATTGGTGCGACTACCTGAGATTACTTGAAAAACACGTTTTAATAAACTCAATCGAGAAAGAGAGGCCACTATTATTTACTTTGTGCTTATTTCCCTTTTGGGGGAAATTCCTTTTTTTAGCAATTCTCACTTGCCGAGTTCAATACAGAATATAATACATATACATACATATTCTGAAATGTCTATATGTCTAGCACTCTTATATTTGAAAGATGGCAAGATTGAAATTCAATTGTCAACTGTATTATTGCTCTCTTCCGTGCAATCGATAGGATTTAAATTATACAAAAGTAAATACAAATTTGACGACAACTTGCCCCATTCTCGTATTTGTTTGTATAATTTCTGTTCTCTTGAAATTGAGTTGAAGTACGAAAAATCGATAAACAAATAACGGACAAAAAATTGATTAGCGACTGAAAGAAAGATATTTATAATATAATTTTTGGAAGGCGCATTAAAGAATTGTAAATAAGGGTAAGCAAAACAAAGTCAGAAGGGAAACCCATAAAAATAAAAAAATTAACGTGAAAAACAGGCGATTTTTGCGAAGTTTTGATAACTACGCTAAATAATGTACAGTAAACCCTCGTATAACGCGGTAGTTAGGTTCCTGAGAAACTGCGCGTTATACAAATCGCGTAGTACGATACTTGGGCTACATACTAAAGCTGGGGTAACGTTCTCCACAAAAAAAAATGCATTTAAATTTGTTACATTGTTTTTGAAAAACTAACTGAACTATATTTTTAATACGAAAACTCTCCTCAAATGATAAAAACAATTAAAACAAAAGAACGTAATCTTTATTGCTTTATATGGAGCTAGAGAATGTTGCAAATGCTTTTAAAAATTGCTGGAGCGTTCCATAGAGGGATCGATACCTGCGAAGTGGTTCTCGGACATCGGAGTCATTTTCAGGATTCGGGTCATGCTAACTTCACCAATTCCTCCTCACTTAAATTAACATCAGCAAATAGTTCAACGACGTCTTCTTCGATAATGTCCCTCACCACCCAAAGACTGAGCAACGTCTATAATTCGGCATACCCCTACGCCAAGTGAGGTTATAGAATTCTCAGTTAAAAACACTTCTAGTCATATATTTTCCCAAACAGCATTTAGCATTGCGGGTCTTAATTCCTTAATATAGAGTGCAATGATCTCCACACAATTAAAGATTGAAAAGTCTTTCCACAATTGCGAAACTGTCATGTTCGTGTTCATTTTAGCCAAAATTAACTGAAATGCTCGACGAATGAAATAACTTTTAAACGCTTTTATAACACACTGTGTTATCTTGCATGGCTAGAGATTTTTGGTTTTAAATAAATGTAGAAAAACAGTTAATTATTCATTATTCATTACATACCGAAAATAGTTTTAAGCTGAATATTCCCACTAAATACGTATGTACGAGTATGTGTCAACCAGACATAAAACAGCGGCAGAAATAAACAAAACCAGACGGGTATTTCAGTGAGCCAACATTTAAAGAAATATTCATGTGTCATACTGAACAACCTACGGAACACGTGAATGTGTTAAAAGGGAATTCCCCGAAATACAAGAATGCGACACACATTTTTCGCGTTAAAAAAGACAGAGAAACGCGTTATAGCGAAACCGCGTTGTAGAAGTACCGCGTTATATGAGGGTTTGCCGCAATTCATAAATCGCGTTATAGCGAATTCGCGTTGTGAAAATACCGCGTTATACGAGGCTTTACTGTAATAAAATACAGGGTATTCCATTTAAAGTGGAAGCAGTTGTTTCTGAAAAAAAAAAACAATTTTTTGTTGTTCATTTGGATTATTTTACCTTTGTGTAATCCTTACACCTAGGGACTGTCGTTTAATCTTCACCTCCGAAACAAACTTAAGGAATCAAAGAAAACTTTAAGCTGCTCATGGAAAAATATTCTCAGTCCAAAAGATGTGCCAGTCCAATCAAAATACAAGCTATTCGAAGCAACTGCAAGATCCGTTATGTGTTACGCAACCCAGATATGAGGACACGATGAGTATGAAGAAGTTGAAAAGCTGCAAAGATTCTTCTTCAAGCACTTGTTTAGGCTACCAACATACATTCTCTGTGTCGAAACCGGTCTGCCTCTCCTGCGACTATTCACCCTTAGGCGCCATTTCAAATATGTTTTAAAAATCATCAAACTTCCTGATCCTTGGCTTCCAAAAGTAGTCCTCCGACACCTTATCTCCAGGAGAGCGAACTTTTACCGGAAGTGGCAACAAATTGTGGGTGGCCGTGGCGTAGTGTTAGTCGTCGTCGCTTGTCACGCTGAAGGTTCACGGTTCAAATCTAAATGTCTCCGAAACATTTATTTCTCACGAAATAAAAGTAGGCTGATCAGTTTCAGAAGCTAATATCAAAACCAACTACGAAGGCATAATACTGGCAGTAGGATGGTAGTGTGGCTGAAAAAATTGATCGCACAAACTATAATAGGAAACATCTAGCAAAAACTTCTGTGAATCATAAGCAATGGCTAGCTTTCAATAACACACAACTCTCCAGTTATCCTGGACACCACCTATAGAGTTCGTTGAAACGTAACATCTGAGTTTCCTATCACTACGTCGATCTGTCTGTCTCTCGTTCTTGTTCTTCATGTGCTCGCGCTGTGTGTAAACATTATAAGGGTATTCATATCCCTTTAGCGTGTGTAGATTATAAAAAAAAAAAAAAAAAAATGGGTGAGGAACTAGGAGTTGAGTTATCGGTAAGATGGGAAGATAGATCTATGTAGCTGGAATGTGGCCCGCCCTTGATGACATTTTGGGGAAGCTGAACGAGAAGATTCACCAAGAATTTATGGTCTACAAGAAACAAAGCCATAGTTTGATGGATTTGAACTACTTTCACGAATCCATTAGAATAAATAAAATAAGCCTTATCTCCAAGACTCGAGGAGAATTGCTTCCTCTGAATTTAAGGCCATACAGGGAAGATCTTCCAGCACTTTGTGTAACTTGCGTGAAAAAGAAGATCCCTTTTTAGGAAAATGCCCAATTCTTCAAGAGACCACCAGTCTGGTGGCTTTAAATCCAGTGATCTGGGTGGCCAGTCAAAATCGCCATTTTTCGATATGAGTCACCCTGGGAACATTGTTCGAAATAAGTTGATTGTTTGTTTAGCTGTGTGGCATGTAGCGCCGTCTTGTTGAAATCAGTAGCCACCCATGCCATTTTCACCAACAATGGGCATCACAAAATCCGTTATCATGGCTCGATTACGCCTGAGAACGGCGCTAGCTCGATGTCGTTGGAGTCTCCTCAATACTGGCTCGTACGGCTTCAATATTTTCATCGGAGTGTCTTATTCATTGTCTGGATGCGTGGCTGGCATTACTAAGTCTACTGCTTGTGCATTAAAAGATTGATATTCCAGCAAATATGTCGGTGGTGTCAGCCTTTTCGATTCCATGCTCGGTCTTTGTCGAATGTACATACGATCAAAAAAGTGGTACCTCAATATTTTTTTTCACTTTTTGGATTTACATACAAATGCATGCCTCTTTCTTATTTCAAGCTGGCAGTAGCAAAATTAATTTCCAACCTTCGACACCAGTTTCCTCAAAGGATCTTACAAAAAAAATAGGAAGGCGTCATGAAATTCCGCTTGGACTCTACCGATCACATGCCTGAATGGCGAAAAACAAGGCAGCAATGTCAAAATGATTGTAAATACAGATCTTTTATTATGTGCCAAGAATGCAAAGGCGATATGTGCCTGAACAAGGACCAAAATTGCTTTGCTTCACCCCACACATAAAATTTAAATGAGTTATTTCAAAAACATCTAACTGCATAAGCAAAAAGCAGCAAAAGTTTATATTTTTTAATAAGTTTATATTTTTTACAAAACAAAATTTTACATTATAAAATAAAAAGCAAAAACAAAAGTGAAACATTTATTTTTCATTGGATCATAGTGCGTGCAGTAGAGGGTTAAAAGTGTATTAAACTTTTGTGTCATAAAAATTAAACAATTACAAAAAGAGTTAAAATCTTAATTATTTTTGACCGCTCTCTGTTTAATGTTCTTAGCCTCTAAGGACGGCACGTTAAAATAATCTAATCGCCGCGTAGAATCATCTCACCGTGGCGTTAAAAACGCTCTCTGTTTGACGAAGCCTTTGTAAGGACAACCACGAAATAAAACAACTAAACGCAACTTAAACTGGATACAATTTATTTTAACAAAAAAAAAAGGAAACAACATACAATATAATACGAACTAACTAGCGTACATTTGGTTCTTTGTTTTTATAAGCATGCCGTTTTTACATAAGAAGTATGTATAGTGCGAATAATGGAAAAGTAATGTTTTTAGTGTTGCCACTGTTGGCTTACACCTTTATGTGTTGTTATTTTAATTTTTATTTTGTTGGTTGTGAAAATGGGAATTGGAAGTTGTCTATAACTCCTTATATATCTAAGCAAAGACTTAGTTAAAATGTTTATCACAATCGTTTGATTAGTTTATGAGTTAAAGCGTTTCGAACATAATCTCGTAAAATTTGTAAAAAAAAAAAAAAATTATGATCCAAAGTATAAAATAAGTAATTTTTTCCATTTTTATTCATTGGATTAACTTGAAATTAAGTGTGGTAATTTACAATAACAATCGTTTCGTTAATTTCATGGAATTCTGAAAAGGGGTTCAGATTTAATAGATATAATTATGACCGCCTTTCCATACAATACACAGTAGAAAATTGAAAAGTAATTTCTTCAAAATTGAACCAGTAGTTTACGTGTTGATCGGTTGAGAAATTGAATTTTTCGACGTGAATTTCTCAAAAACTACGTAACTTACTAGAATCTTTGTTTCGAGCCTTTTCCTTTTTTTTTTTTTGAGATTACATTTAACCCAATAGTATAGTATAGTATAGTTGTTTCACAATACATATTTTTGAGTAATATGTTGTCCATGCATGTGGACCACTGTAATGTATAAGTGTGCCAAATTTCAAGTTTCTAGGCAGAACGGTTTTTGATGTTTTTATCGTGACAGACATTTTTGAGTTAGAGCGAACTTATAATGGTTCCGTATTACCATATCGGTACGGAACCCTAATTAAGTATCAAAAACAAATGCAATTTGCGCGAAATTGCCGCATATTACTCCAGAGAATGTTAAACTGAATTTACGCATGCAATGGCTGACAAAATGTTTTAATGGTAACGGCACAGTTTTAAATTTTTTTTTTTTTGGGTGTCTCACACCCCAGGTGGAGGCCGAAAGGCTATCTATCTATCTCCTTTATTGTGAGATAGACCGTAAATGTATAAATGTTAAGTTTATCTCCAATGACACACACGAATTTGGATTAACATTGATTTCAATTTTCCTATATTAAAGTTTTTTTTTTATCTACTAGATATGTAGGTATGTATACATAGGCTTATACACATGTTAAAAAGTAGGTATAGAAGATGACACGTTAAAGACACGAAAATTCTGTGGCTTATACCATACGCGTGTAAAATCTTAAATTTCCCTGTCATTTACTTTTTACTGTTTTTACTGTCATTTAATTTTCAGATGGTGTCGAAAGTAGAGTAGGTATTATATATGTGGGAACGAGCCAGACAGACCAAACGGTACACTACAGACAACAGGAGACTTATTCAAAACATGACAAAACGTGCCATGAACATCTGCGAACGGACGAACGATATGTACTTACATATACTAACATAACAGATACAACGAGAAGTACATAACAACGAAAAGATCACCCCTTTGACGACTGAGCGACGCCACGAACACACACGAGCATAGTTTCCCTCTCCTATTTATTTGCTTTTCCTTTTGCAAATTATGTAAACCAGCAGTCATAATAGTATAGTCAGGATCTAACCACCGACCGTGCAAGTCACTATTTAGTTTAAACTCGCGCCATTAAGCCGAATATGTCATTTACTATTAATAATAAAATATAAAGTGGTTTATTATTATTATTATTATTTAAGAGCTAGGCTAGTAATTGAAATCACTAGTTAGCTGGATAGCCATAGCGACAAAGGCCTTCGGCTAATAAAGTGGTTTATTTTAATTAAGAATCCTACAAATTGTCGTGTGCGCGAGTGGATTAAAGTGAAAAAAAAAAACAGAAATCAAAACTAATTCTGTTTTTGAAAAAAAAAACAGTGAAATAACTGCTGGTAGATTAGTTTTTTATTTTTTTATTCTCTTTGCCTTGTCATTAAATAAGAATTCAGAAGAATTAAGTAAGAATTAAATAAATTTAAAAAAAAAAAAAACAAAATACTGTGAAAATGGATAGGGAGGTTATTTTTGCTCTGACGGTAGACGGACTGAAGGACAAACTGACTGAGCTAGGACTCGCAACGACGGGGTTGAAGAACATTCTTAAGGATAGGCTCCTCCAACACTTCGGTCTGGCCAGAAATGCTAAAATCCCCGAAGAAAGTAGCGATGAGGAGACTGTGTATAGTTCCGCGCATGCGCAAGGTCAAAGAGGGGGAATGTTTACGCTTCGGGATATTGAGGATTCCTTGTTATCTTTCAGTGGGTCGGGTCACCCAGATATAGAAACGTGGGTACAGGAATTTGAAGCGAATGCTTTGACAGTGCAGTGGAATAGCCTGCAGAAGCTGATCTATGGCAAACAACTGCTGAAGGGTGCCGCAGTTCGTAGTCAGTCGGGACTGACGACCTGGCAAAAGCTAAAAAGTGCACTCACAGCTGGGGCCCAACTATGTAACTCGATTCTACAATAAAAATGTTCGAATTCGCAAAATGCGTACTCTATAATTCTATAGCAAGCCCTAGTATTCGAAAATCGAACGAATCTCGAGATTCATATTTGTTTTCGGAAATTTGGTACTACCTAATTCTAAAGTAAATGTCAAAATCGTTCGAATTCGCAAATAATCGTTCTAATGCAAATGTGTTTGCGAGCAAGCTGTTGGACTGTGAAATTTTCAAAAAAGTAGGTGACAATTTTTTTCATATTTTATTATACATTGCATAGAACTATTAAAATATATTTTGTGCGTAGCTAATCAATTAAAATGAGCAAACAAGACGTCTCAATTTGAGATTCTTGTGGAATATATACACAGGATACTTGAGAACCCCGGAGGCTAGACGAAAATCCACACAGAAAATACAAAAAGGCATCTGTTGAAAGTTGGACATATTTTTTATTACACTAAAATTAAGTCATTTTATTAAAAATGTTTTGAATATTAAATGTACATGTTCTAAACAAACACTTTTTCACTCAGCTCCATTATTGGATTTATCTCGAATTCGTCTGCTCAATTTGACCACTGCGATCCTGTTTTTTTTGTTTAAAACCCAAAATACGACACGCACCATGATAATATACGAAAACTATTATTATTTCCTTGTTTCACAAATCACAATAAATAATGAATTACTTTAGTTTTCGTTTATCTGTCAAACACAAGGCGAGACTCGTTTGAAATTCGGAAATTTTGTGGGAAAAAGTTGGCATTACTAACGTTCGATTCTAATATCATACGTAGTACGGTTTGAAAGTAGAATCGGAAACAACTTTCGAATAGAATCGAAAGTAGAATCGAATTACATAGTTGGGCCCCAGTGAAACACCAGGTGAGACTCGTTCGAAATTCGGAAATTTTGTGAGAAAAAGTTGGCATTACTAACGTTCGATTCTAATATCATACGTAGTGCGGTTTGAAAGTAGAATCGGAAACAACTTTCGAATAGAATCGAAAGTAGAATCGAGTTACATAGTTGGGCCCCTGAGTTCGGTGCTACGTTGTCGTCTGCTGAAGAGCCGAATGAAGAAGCCCTCTGAGTCTCTGCGGGAATACTTATACGCCTTGATGGAAATAGGCAAAGCAGTAGCATTAGACGATGAGAGCCTCATCGAGTATTTTGTAGAAGGCATCCCCGACAGTAGGCAAAAAAAAACTACACCCTACCAAGCCAAAACAGTTAGCGATTTGAAACCCCAAATCAGGGTGTATGAGAAGGTGCGTGGTCCTATTCAGCGGGCTTCATACCCAGGAGGGAACCAGCAACCGTCAACGAGTGGCCAGGCAGCGACAAAAGTGGAGAAGAGAGTGAGAAATTGCTTCAAGTGCGGCGATGAATCACATTTAGCTAGGGCTTGCCAAACAAGGATATCCAAATGATTCAAGTACGGACGACCGGGTCATCGGGCAGCCGAGTGCGGAACAAATACGCAGACGACACAGCAGGCAACACAGCAACAGGTTAAAACAGAGAAAAGCAACGTTCAAATCGCATCATCGGGGAATGATGCTTCTCCTGAGTCAGAGGCTGAAGTATGTTTTGCCAGCGGGTCGACCCGTGTAAAGTCTGCCGGTTCGGTGACTTCAACTAATGTCTTCGCCGTCTATCTGAAATAGTACCTGAGAGTTTTCCGTGACTAGTCTAGCTACTGCGCTATGACGACCATGTCAGAGGGGAGGAAAATAAACGGTCTACTAGCGATTTGCTATTATCAAACACGAATATTTGTTTTGCCTTCTAAAGTAGAAGTGAAGTCTTTATTTTTCGTTCTTGTCTTATATACTATTTTACAAACGATTATTCAGCAGGAATCACTGCACTTCGAATATTGAACCCTACTTGAAATTATTAATTACTTATTTCGGCATAACCTAACTAGAACGACCGACGTCACTCAACACACAATAATGTCAACTCGACATATTTAATCTTTTAAGAGGGAATGACCGCCGTCGTCCCAGTTATGGGTTTTGTTTACAAATCGTTTGTTTATGTTTTTACTTCAAACGAACATACTGAAACCGAAGCATATTTTTGCTCTCTGCTTTGTCGCTATTCTTATGCAGGCAAGTGGTTTCACTTTGGGCTCTAATTACCCATGGTATTCATATGTAGGTTCGTTTGAAGTATGTGACATAATTGATGGCGTGTGCCATCTGGGTTCAAATTTCGAAGCGAGGATTGTACATGTTGTACTGAAATATTAAACCTATAATCGATCGCTGGTGTGGTCCCTTCACACCACCCTTCCTGGGGAAAAATGAGAAATCATGACCTGTCTTGATTTTTTTTTTTTTTTTTTTTTGACTGATACATTTAGTTTACATTACCAATTTCGGTTTTCTTAGATAATTTTTGATAAGTATATATAATTATTGAGTCTTATGGCTAAATCAGGTTTATTCAATAGTAAGTTTATAATGAGTAGTTACTTTTTAATGTTAATTCTTAGCTTTAAATCTTAATGTTAAACCGGTTTTATTATTTATCATTACACCTTAATTCTCGAGTTCTAAATTATTCTACTAAGCATTTATTCTAATTTCAAAATCTATGGTACATCTGTTAAAACATCTATTATAATTCAAGATCTATAGTACATTTATTTAAACATTATAAATCAAACTATATACTACATTTATTTAAACATTTATTATAATTTTAAGATAATTTATAATATCTATAAAATACAGTTAGTTTTCATAATTCTATGTCATCAAAATATATACAGAAGAATGGTTTTAACCGATTCTTATGAACATTAATTTTTTTATTGTCGTATTTGATTTCACAGTTCACCCCATTCTGAGATATGACCTCATAGGGTCCTGTGTAAATTGGATCGAGTTTCTTCCTGTTTTAATTTTTTAGCAGAACTAGGCTTCCTTCGTTAAAATTTGAGGTCTTTGCCCTAACATCTGTATCATACCTCTGTATCTCTAGCATCTCTATGAGCAATTTGTAGTTTGTGTTTGAGATCTATCACATAATCTTCATAGTTGTATACCGGGTCTACATTTCTGGTTAGATTCGAAGGTAGGTTGCATTGTTTTCCAAATACTAACTCGAAAGGTGTAAACCCTGTTTCGGAATTTATTGACGTATTGTAACAGAAAACATAATAAGGCAGCCATGCGCTCCAATCTGTATGTTTTTCTGATACATAATTCCTAAGGTAAGCTCCTAAAACTTTATGCGAATTTTCTAATGCTCCTATACTTTCGTGATGGTAGGCTGTGGATTGCAATTGTTCGATTTTTAACAATTTGCATATATCCTTAAATACTTTGTTGATAAATTCAGTACCTTGATCAGATGCTATAGTAGCGGGAACTCCATATTTCAGGATGAAACATTCTACTAGTCCTTTGGCTACTCTGTTAGCTTCTTTGTTAGGAAGTTGTATGGCTTCTATGAACTTCGTTAGTTCGTCTTGTAAAGTTAAAATGTATTTCGAACCGTTTTCCGATTCATCAAGTGGTCCTACTAGATCTAGGAATATCTTTTCAAAGGATGACTCGGCAGTAGTCGTTATCTCCAGTGGTTGTTTTCTAGGTCGAATGTGTTTATTCCTTTGGCACATTGGGCAGTGCTTCACATATGTCGTCACATCGTTTTGCATCCCTGTCCAAAAATATTTCCTTCTTATATTTCGTAACATGCGGTTTATTCCAGCATGTCCGCTTGTTGGTAACATATGATAGTCATTTAGTATTAGTTTCTTTTTGCAAGGGTCCGTTATTTCAATTGTATTATTCATTATGTGCACTGCTATTTTACTTTCTTTAAATATTTCCTGTAATCGTTTCTCTAATACATTTAATTTTTCATTGTGGCGGCCGCCTGATAATTTTCTTAATTCACTTTTAGTGATATATACTTTAGTAATTGAAAGAGGTCCGCAAATTTTATGCACGTCCCTCAACAACATTTTGTCAAATGATGTCGATCGGGCAGTAGTGCTATCCTTGGATCCTTCTTTATTAATTAGCGGTTTGTGATTCTCTTGCACGTCCCTCAACAACATTTTGTCAAATGATGTCGATCGGGCAATAGTGCTAATCTTCGACCGGTTCGAAATTAAACAGTCGCTTTCTGGGACATATCCCAATATTCGGTGTGGACCTAATACCTTTTCTCCTTTCATTTTTGCAAGATCTTCTTCTTCTGTTTCGAAACTATTTATGATCTTTAATTCGACTATCTTCAATCCAGTTTCTGGTGGTTTTAAAAGTTCTGTTATAATTTGGTTGTTATTTGGTTCCTGTATTGTAATTTGTAACTCTTCATCGGTTTTCCTGGCTTGTGCTCTGGTGGTTACGCACACGTACAGTTTCTTGAAGTCGTCCGAGTTGAATGTTATTCGACTTAAAGCGTCTGCGGTACAGTTGTCTTTTCCTGGTGAGTATTCGACATAGAAGTTGTATTCTTCCAATAGTAGTCTAAACTTTGTTAATCTGCTTGATGCCTCTTTAAGTGAGAACAAATACATTAGTGGTCTTTTTAGTAATCTACTAAAAAATGAAAACAAGGAAATCTCGTAATCTGGTTTAAACGTTGTACATATATGAAAACAAAAGAATCGTATCCACATCGTCGAAAAGAAAATTTAATTTAAGCGAATTACTTATTTATATATATTATTTTTTTTTTCATTGTAAGGAAAATATATATGTAGGTATGTATATATATAATTTTTTTTTTTCATAAAGCTAAGTTTAACAATAAGTGATAATGATATTATGACTTTAATTTATTATTAATAATAAAAATTAGGATAATATTTTCAAATCTTATAAAAAGTAAAATAATTGCAGCAACTGGCTTCGTGTCGTCATTGTTATTGTGGTTATTGTTGTCGTTCTGAAGTTAGGTAGTGGGAGTTGTTGCTGTTGGTATCCTCATGATCAGTCGAATGTTGAGCTGATCTACTAGATTAACTAGATCTTCTATTATTCGGCGAATTTTGATCGTGATCTCATCGATTATAGTTCAGTTCATATTCTGTATCACATGGTGTTTGGGATGTTTGCCCATGTGGCGGCCCATGCGATTGCACATAAACATCGCTGTAGTTACTATAAGTCTGCTGTTCGTAGGCTGTTTACTTGTCATAGCCACAGCTGGACTGGTATCTTCTCTTCTCTTGGCATCTTTCGATCGTCTAACTGTCTCATAGCCTGGTTGATATGGTCGGCTTCAGGGTTCAGAACATTGGACTCCTCATAGGACTTCAGGGACTCAACAGGCTCCTGTTTGAGCTCCTGGCAGGATCGCCATGTAAAGTCTGCCGGTTCGGTGACTTCAACTAATGTCTTCGCCGTCTATCTGAAATAGTACCTGAGAGTTTTCCGTGACTAGTCTAGCTACTGCGCTATGACGACCATGTCAGAGGGGAGGAAAATAAACGGTCTACTAGCGATTTGCTATTATCAAACACGAATATTTGTTTTGCCTTCTAAAGTAGAAGTGAAGTCTTTATTTTTCGTTCTTGTCTTATATACTATTTTACAAACGATTATTCAGCAGGAATCACTGCACTTCGAATATTGAACCCTACTTGAAATTATTAATTACTTATTTCGGCATAACCTAACTAAAACGACCGACGTCACTCAACACACAATAATGTCAACTCGACATATTTAATCTGTTAAGAGGGAATGACCGCCGTCGTCCCAGTTATGGGTTTTGTTTACAAATCGTTTGTTTATGTTTTTACTTCAAGCGAACATACTGAAACCGAAGCATATTTTTGCTCTCTGCTTTGTCGCTATTCTTATGCAGGCAAGTGGTTTCACTTTGAAGTAGGTCGAACTATGTATGATCGATTTGTAACGGAAGCACCGTCTTCCAGTATAGGACATATTACAGCAAGTTGAAATACGATCTAGCAGAAAAAACTTACTTTTTAAACTGTAACTCAATAGAAAAGATCAGCGTAATTTTTAAAATCAGAGGAGAGCTATTAAATTTGAATTTCATTCCACACCGTCCAGAGCTACCTGTCTTGTGCAATCTTTGCAATATGAAGATATGAGAGGATATATTTCACTTCCTTGCAATATGCCCAGTTTTAAAAGAAATTCGATTGAGATTCTTTGATTCGTATACCCTGGAATTAGGTGAAGCAATTGAAATCTTAAATCCGAGGCTGGGATTTACTATTCAACTACTGTGCAAATGCTCTTCGCTATAGAAAATGTATAGTTGAAGAAGATTTTTAATGTTTAATGTATATACATATTGCCTTTTTCTTTGTTCTCTGTTAAAAACAAAAATAGAAATGTAACTATTGTCAATCTGGTAGACGGCCATAGGCCAAACCATAATAGACTTAGAATTATATTGAATGTTTTGAATTAAAAATGAAAATAAAAGTCATATAAACTAAAACTAAACTGGTTTCACTTTGGGCTCTAATTACCCATGGTATTCATATGTAGGTTCGTTTGAAGTACTGTACATAATTTATGGCGTGTGCCATCTGGGTTCAAATTTCGAAGCGAGGATTGTACATGTTGTACTGAAATATTAAACCTATAATCGGTCGCTGGCGTGGTCCCTTCACACCCGTATCAGCACTTTTGGATACGGGCAGTGATTTATGCTTACTGCGGTATGATTTATTAGTCTTGTTGGCCTATGTGGAGTTAAGCAAATCAAAGAAGAGAATTTGTGGCATCGGTCCTAACAAAGTGACCACGACGGGAAGTTTTTCGGCAGGAGTAGAAGTAGATGGTCTGGAAGTCGAAATGACTTTCCACGTTTTGGGCGAGAAGGATATGCAGTACTCCGCCGTGATTGGGAATGATATCCTTAGCGAAGTTGACTAGCCATTACAGCAGAGGGAGCAGAGTTTAGAAGGAAACATAGCTTCGAAGAACGAGAGAGCGAGAAAGTTGAACTTGACGAAAAGGGTAAAGTGGGTTTGGGCGAAATACCTTGGAGACACTGGCGAAGCCGGTGTAGTAGTACTAGGCAACGAGAGAGTTGTGAGGTCTAGGGGTACCATCGCTGGTGTGATTGAGCACGGCCAGGCGGTATCAGTCGAGGCTAAAGAAAGTGAAAGTCAAGCGGAGACTAGCTCTAGAGTAATTTTGAGTAAGTTAGGTGT